>WTXV02033400.1:21015-33393 GCA_009823435.2 Nymphicus hollandicus
GCCAGTTAAGACAGATGTTCCTGGGGAAAAAAAGGAAGGATTAAGGCAAAGAAAGAAATTGCAAACCAGCCTTATATCCTCAACACAAAGGCTAAAAAAAAAAAAAAAGAAAAAAAAAGGAAAAAAAAAAGAGAAAAAAAAAAAGGAAAAAAAATAAGGTCTGTTTTTCAGAGTCCTTCTCTTTAGGGAAATATTATTTTTCCCACACACAAGCATATCCTCATGATCCTCATGCAGCCATTTACTCTTCAGAGAGCCTGTCAGAGAGGCCAGACCAGCCATTCCAGCAGATGTCCTAAGAAAAGCAAAGAAACCTTTAAAATAGTGCCATTTCATTACCAAGTCTTTCTCCCTACACACCCACTAGAACAACCACAGCACCTTACAACAGCTGAAATGCTAGACTATATCCCTTACTATTGTTAAATAGCTGCCCTCTGTTGATTTTAACTTGCTGTCATCTGCTTCAGTCTAGTCATATTTTCAGTGCTGCTAAGAACACAATCTGGTAAAAAGCTTTGGAAATTCCTTGTGGTAACAAAGCACTTTTCCATTCAGCTATCATATCTGCAGACATAAATCCCAATGTTTCTGCACCAGCACTCATGACCACTCCACAGCCATCCCTGGCATCCCAGTATCACCTCAATCCCTCTTCAGGAGGCTGCTCACTTTCTTCCATTCCCTTCTGCCTGTACCCCTACCTTTGCCCAGATTCAGCTGGCTCTTGCAGGGACCTCTGCTCATCAATTCTGAGGCTTTCTTTGGCTTTTCTTCCTTCCGGACAGAGGGGCAGTTGGGAAGGCAGCAATCAGATGGACTTGGAAATAGGTCATTCTTGGAATTTTTCACCCTCAAAGATGTGTAAAGTAGGTTAAGCCTACTAATGCGTAGATGAAAGCATACAGGGGACCAGAATAGTGGGCATCTGTACCTTCCATACCTCATACCATGCCTTGCTTTGAGCACAGACCTAATTCTAAAGCCTTAAATTACATCCTGTGTCCTATTAACCATGCCAATCAATCCCTATAGCTCAAAACACTAGTGCATTCCCATCTTCTCTATCACCTCTCTGCTGTGGCTCCTCCATCATAGACTATGGCTCTCCAAAACATTCACTCCTGTTTCGAGCATAAGTCTGCCCCTTCCCCTCACTTCACAAGCCTTGCCAGGACCTCTCAGTCACACATTTAGTCTGATGGCAGTGTACAGGTATGTGCAGGCTCCATGCTGCACAGTTTCATGCTGATGGGCAGCTTTAGCCTTCTGGATGATTCCCAAGCAAGTAAGAGAACACAAAGGACACCATTTGCTTGCAGAAATGGTGCTAGTACAGACCAGTACATTTCATTCACAAGAGGAAAAAAACCCTAAACAAAACCAACCAAAAAACCCCACCAAAAGAAAAAAGATCTTTTCCCCCTTTTTTTAAAAGCCAATTCCCTGTTCCTCCCTCCCTCACTTATTCAGGGCTTTTCTTGCTGTCCCAGAAACTGAAGCTCATTATGTTCAGCAGATCTATCTACATGTGTAAAGATAAGCACCAACAGAGCCGCTCATATAATCAGCACCCTGAAGGGATGAGATCATTTCACATGTGGTGTTTGCTTCCTGTTATACTTGGGAATTTACAGTGGCTGCTGGCCACTATAAATACTGAACTGACAAGAGGTGTTCCTCGTATTTTACTGCAATAGCCTCTGCTGTGTTTTTGTCCTAAGAGTAATTTGATTCGTTGTATTGACTTCAGTGGGTTTTCATTCCTAATTAACTGTTCTTATGATGGAAATGATGCAATTTTTGTTAACAAACTGGAGCTGAAAAATTAAATTCAGAGCAGTTCTGCTGAAAAAAACCTCAAACTCCAAAATATACCTTTTCAATCAGTCCTAGCAACTAAATCTGGGCACAGTCTTTCCTTATCTAGAATGAATGATATTATGGAATATCTTTTTCCTTTACTTTCAAACAGGTAAGCTGAGCTAAGCTAAGACAGTGGTAAACTTTCTTCATATCACAGCTTTCATGTTATTATCCATTTTTCCACTTTTATGCAGATATCCAGGTGAGGAGAAAATAGTTGTCTTTATCTGAAATACAAATGGACTTGCAAGGAAGAAGCAGTAACATTAACAAACTATTCAAGCCATGAATAATAAGCAGCATAAATTATGCTTTCCTGTTGGCAAAATAATGTTTCTGATCTTGGTTTTCAAAATGTGGCATGCTAGTGGAGGAGGCACATAGTAAGTAAATGTGGACACACTTATTCTGTTTTGGACCTGAAAAAATGCTGCTTAATTAAATAAGAGGAAACCATTTAATCTCTAGTGAGTGGCTGTCCCTCCCTCTCTTGTGGTCTTTCTCATTTCCTTTTGCCCCTCCGATTCCTTAATAACATGCCCATGCTGGTGTTAACAATATTCCTAGCATGTCCAATGGAAATACTGAGGAGATCTATATGTTGCTATTAACATTAATTGGCAACATTGCCCCTGATGGACAAGCTATTATCTTCTTCAGCTTTAGTTGTCTCAGTCTGAATACTTAGCTTTATCCAACTGGTAAAGTCAAGGTCCCACTCTATTGTTTTCTCCTACAGAGGGTGATTTATTTGATAATATAGTTTCTAACACAATTTCTTCCTAAATTATCCTATCCATTCCATTATTTATTTTCTATTACCTTGAAACTCCAAAAGACTAACTAAAAAAATTAGGTGCCAAATTCACTGTAAGTTTAGAAACTCTGACGTCTCTAAATCCCTTTGATGAGATTCTATGATATCCTTCTGTCTTTTCCATTAACTTGGAGTGGTGTAATGGTGATAAAAAAATCTGGTCAGTATTTGTCTTCCAAATGTTGTGTAAATACAAGTATCTGTATTTCATCTATACTATTTTTTTTTCTTTCAGTAGCAATGCACATTATTTTTTTAATTTTATAAAGGTCATGCTTACTTCCTTTCCACGCCACAAAGACACAATCCGTATGTGCAGAAAGTGTCATGATTAAACAAAAGATATAATAGTCTGGAACAGGTACTAGACAAAGATCCTCTTGGGGAAAGCAGTTACAATTATATTATCAGGACAGTCAGGTCTCTAATGCTGTGATACTGTTGTAGCAATTCAAAGCTAAGCCACTTTATAAATATTAAATTCTTAAGCAAATGGAAATTCACAGTATACCAGTTTTGGAACATTACTTCCACCTGTCACTTTGATCCTGAGTGCACAATCTCTGAATTGCAAAGGACTTTTCCAATATGAAGATGCAAGCGTCAGGATTTTCTTTGTAGCTTTGTATAAGATCAATTTTTGTTGCTCTGGTTTTCTTCTGGAAGATATGTAAAATGCTTTCTTCTCAGAAACATCTTCTGCTCACAGGAAGAGATCTACGGTCCTGTTCTGTTGTTGCACATCATAATTAGCATCTAGCATGCAAGTGCTAGCAAAAATAAGCAAGAAACATTTCCTTATTGTCCAAGGAACTCCCATTTGAAGCCAACACTCTCTGTTGGCCAAAGCTCATTATCTAACAAGGCTAAAAAGAAAATCCATTATGTCTGGCTAGCATAATAGCAAGAAAGCTAGAGTGTGCATCCTGCAAGAGTGCACCCTTGGTCCTATTCATTAGACTTTGCGTAAGACAAGCCATTGCACAACAGTCATAAAGGTTGGCATATTGGCAGTTTGTGAGCTTTACAAAAAAACCTACAGCACCATCCCAGAAATAGAAAAAGGAGCAGTGCTGTGGAAATGTACTTTCAGACTTCATATGCATAATTACTCATAAAGGGACCTCCGACTTCACTGACCATTGCATGAGCACCTGCCTGCAGGCCAGCTCTTAAAAGCCACATAGCACACATGCATTTCTCTAATGGAACACCTGGGTGTAGATAGTTTCTTCCTGTCCATATATTCACCCTGAAGGCCTGAGTCTATTTAGCTATATTGTGCTGAGTGAAATTGTTTGTTGGTGTATTAAAAGCTGTGAAATAATGCCTTACAATTTCTTCTAGTGGGTGAGAGCCCTTCTCATCTTGCAAATGACATCTTGCAGAGAGCCAAGAAGAGATCTGTGTGTTCAACATCTTGTAATAACTTGAAATCTTTGCTTCAAACTCATAGCTTTCTCAAGAGCAGGGTCATTGTACTGAAACAGAAGAGAGCAAAGCTCTAAGCTATCAAGCAGAGTATGAGCAGATTAGGAAGAAATTAAATTAATCAATATGATGTCTTCTTGGTCAAAAGTTCACTAAGAGAGAATGGAGCTCTACGAGGCACCCATCTCCTTTTAATTGGCTTGAAGCTGGTTCCTACCACGCTCAAGCAGATGTGGTGTCAGTAGAAGTCATGCAAAGGCAGAAACTTTTAATTATTTTAAAACAGCTTGCTTCATCTTGAGGAGCTGTGGTTAGGACTTGTCAGGGAGAGAGATTAAAAAAAAAAAAAGATAAAGAGAGAATGGGTTAATATTTGCTGGAATAAATCTCTGAATTTGCTTCTAAAACGTTTGTGTACAGTGTTTATTAATACAAAAGGTTAGTTGTGCAGCAGCATATAAGAAATAAAAATACTGTAAACATTTTTGTAACCATGGGTTTTTGTGGCAGAAGCATTATGGATTACATGGGATTTATTTACATCTTTTTCTTAACTCAAAAAATTACATCTGTCTAGAGAGGGAAGAAAAGAGGCACAATACAACTTATCACAAACCATGAAACAGCTAGCTGCATATTGGACATTTGAACCATTAGTTATAAGGCAGAAGTTGAACCTTCACATATATATGACAACTATTAGTTCTTGAGCAGTCATAATCTCTCCTAGATAACTGATGAACAAAGAAAGAGCAGCTGAGAGAGTTAAACCTGTTTCTCACAATGAGTAGGGGCTGTGATGGATAACATTGCTTAGGATCATTTTCATTACACTGAACCTTCAAAAAAAAAAAACATCAGGCTTTTGGGGAAGCAGAGAGGGACATGCACTTTTGCTCAGATGCAATTCTGTTCTCTGATCCTTTGTTCCCTACCTGAAAAGGGCTGAACATGGCTAGCAACTTTGGGCAGTTACTGTCACTAAGGGCAAAAAGAGACATTAGCAGGCTGAGTCCTGGGTGGCAGGGAGAGTCCAGGAGACAGAAAGGGACTTTGTGGTTCTTTTTGTGACCAGAAAGTAACAAAAAGTTGCTAGGCAGAAAGGAAACCCTCTGCAACACCCTACACATGGCAGAAATATTTATATAAACTTTGTTTATTGAATTTTAAAATATTACAGTTGTAGCTGATATCTAACAAAGCCTAAATGCTGAGAATAAAAGCTCTATGATGCGTCTGGTATCTGCACCTTTAAAGTCATAGTGCAGTAAATCAAGTCTTAGAGATGATTCCACCATGGGACTGAACACAGCTCATGATATAATACTGAGCATCTTTAGGTCTTAGCATGAACCAAAATGTGCCACAAGGGCATAATTAAAAAGCAACTTTCACTCTACCATTTATTAAAAGTGCTTCCTATCACTGATTTGACATTTCTCTCAAATATTTTACTAACCTGATTGTGAAATTAAGCCATAACTGATTCCCCCCGGTAAAACCCAGCTCCAAGTCCTACATTGTCCTAGTATCTACAACCAATAGGCTGTAAAGAGTGTTTACTGTTGACTCAATTCCCACTGGTGTTAACAGGGAACTTTACTACTGTGTCCAAAAAGAGATCAATGAAACTAGTATAGTAAACTTTCACAACTAACATTTTACCTTTGTTTTCAGTCTTATGAAGCAAGAGAGAGATCAGAGGAAATATTTATTGCTAATCAAATATTGATTTATTACAATACAAATTCTGGCCAGTTATAACTATTTGCCTACTGTGTTTTTTCAGAGCTCTTCTTGGTACCTGTGCCTGCTGGGATTTAGATTAGCACATCGAAGTGTTTGTTAGCATCAGTATTTCTTCATAGCGCTAACAGGATCAGTTCAACACACTTCAGTACACGTGTGTAGAGCTGCTGAAAATCATCCTAGCAAAACATTTCTCAAAAAACAAACAAACAAAAAAGACAAGTTTGTGCAGGAAGGGGGAATAACAGATTCAGAAAAATTCTCTGATCGCTAGAACCTAACTAACTTGACATATTAAATGAACACTTGTTGAAAAGTCAGTAGATTTTTTCTTATGACAAATACCCTCTTTTCAAAACTCAGAAGTACCTGTAATGTTTTGCTTTTTGGTAGTATGATTTAGACCTGTATCCCAGGTTTAAATTTCCCAGGTAAGTCTCAATTCTGTAAACATCCATACACAGACACTTTTAGGCAACACGGACAGTCCTTCTGCAGTCCTTGGACTGTCTTGCCTATCCAGATTGTGTAGAAGATGCTCTCTCCTCCTTATGGGCTCACCATCCCTGCACCATATGAAGTTTCCAGCTGTGCTGATGCACCCAGATGGTTCTTGGATGATCTGGAGATACACCCAGTGATTTCCAAGCCCAGACTTGTAGCTCACACATCTGTTCAGAACACAAGTGTCCTTTCAAAGATGACCCTGATAACGTGCCTGAAACTAGGCCAAGAGTACCCCTCGCCTAATGTGTCGAGTCCTAGGATGCCCTTAAATGGAGAATTAGGGTGCTGCTTGCTACAAAACATAACAATGCTGAAAGCTTAACTGCATCATACTATAAATAACTGGTTTCCTTTTCCCTCTGTGACTGGTTTTGCATTTCCTTAAGCTTCTCAGTTTAAAACAAACACAGATGAAAACAATGTGTTTGAAGGTGCCAAACTGTACATAAGCAAAAGGCATATGCAGTAACACAAGCTATTCCTGAAAGTCTGACAAACTCACACAATGCTTTTCTTAGTTTAATAATAAATAATCACAACATTCAAAGCACGCAGATTGCATTAACAAGCACAGGATGACGTGGAAAAATGCTCAGGTTTTCGGCTGTTGAGAGTCAGTTACACAAACTATTTGCCTGTTACACAAACTATTTGCCAGAACTGACAGCTAGAAGGAAGATGGGGAGGCGTCCTCTTGGATCATGTGTGTCATTCATGGAATTCCTAACTACTGCAGGTGCCCCTATTTTTTCTGCTTTCTTGGTTTGACCCATTTTAGTAGATATGGATTCTGGAATTTTGTGGTAAAGATCATTGTCAGCCAGACATAGAGAGGAAAGTCCAGTGGCTGGAGCCAAGTAAGGATTTTTTAACCCAGAAAAGAACACAATACCTTGACCAAAGTGCAGCTGAGACCAAGAGTTTGAACAAGAAGGATGGCCCGAAGGTAGTCCAGTGGTCAGGGACATTTGAAGACCATCAAGCAAAGAGCAAGGCAAACAGTCAGAAGCAAGTTTAGATGAAAAGAAACCATGGAGAATACAATATAACCAAGTCCAAAATAACAGACAGGTAAGCCAGTCATGAGAGAGAACAAGCCTTCAGCAGTGAAAGGCAAGAATAAAGAGGGATCAACAGAAATATGGCTGCAACCAAGTAGTGGGTTGAACAGCCAAGAGAAATTGTGCTTGACTCTTGACAAAGGAAATTTGGTCAGACTTGCAAAGGACAAGAAAGAGAGTAATTTAGGCTCCCAGCTTCTTTGTTTTCTCAAGTCTTGGAATTCTGTAGGTCAAGGCATAAGTGGACAGCTTCTGGCCACTTTGGACTGAATGTCTGTTATTTATGACAGCAAAGAAATTGACCCATAAGGGCCAGGCTGTGTCATTCTGGTTAAATTTCAATCCACAGTATTACATTCCTGTTCCTCTGAGTTTTCACTGAAGGCAAACATACCACAATGCACTTTTATTCTGATTCCACATCTTCTCCCAGCCTTTCTGGTCTGAAAGAGCTTGACAGCACCCAGTAGCTGCTGCTCCTAACTCATCTCCCCTTTTACTTCTCCTGTTGGCTCTTCTTCCAGCTCTGGAAGTCAATGATGCCATTTTCTTTCACTCCACACATATGCCTTTGCATTTTGTTGGGCAGAAAACCATGCTGGCCTTCACGTTGAGTTTGTTTTATTCAGCTGTTTTCCAGCCCCATCTGTACAAAAGCTGTTTTTATCTCTCACCTCTCATTTCAATGCTTATGTATGCCTCTGCTTTTCTGAGCTGTGCTTCATTTATGGCCTGCTGTTCAGTCAGAAAGTTGGCAGGTGTTTGCTGTGTTAATATGAGGAATTTGTCTCTTATCTTCAGCAAAACTGTCCTGGAGATTTTTGTTTAGAGAGCTACTTTTGCATGGTTTTATCTATCATTTGGATTTAGTCAGGAAATACAGATTATAGCAACGGTGCACACTGCATAACAGTATAGTTAAAACAATACTGTAGGTGTGTGGAACACCTATGAACTTGTCTCATTCCCATGAAGGCAAAGGGAAGATTTTCACTAGTGCTGGCTTGCCTTCTGGGTCTGGATTTCTCAGCCAGGTAGAGGAGCTAAGGGGCAATGAAGGGTACTTGCCTCAAACAGCAGAGCCCCTCAGATAGGGAGGGGAACACTTTGGAGAGGGAGTGAGAAAGGCAGGAATATTGTTGCCTCCAGAAATAAATGCTCAGAGTGATATCATACTCTGACATTGTGATAGCTGCAGCTGGAAAACAGTCTGTTGCTTTTTAATGTGAAAGTCATTGTACAGTTACATTTTGTAATCTTGTACACCTTACATTTTTAACATTGCCAGGAAGTCTGTTTAAATATCTTAGTGCAGAGGGAGTGTTTGCAATAATCCTGTCCCCTGAAGAGACACAGCCCACAGAGCTCAGGATGATCTTTGCTGCCAATTCTCCTTTTAGCAAATGAATTCTCATCTGTGGGGGGTGGAGGCTGTGCTGGAGAAATTTCAGAGAGGGATAAGAAGACATATCTCCACCAGAGTTACAGCTAAATAAAATCTGGTATAAACTCAGTCTATCTAACTTAACAAATACCAGTTCCTTAGGTTTGTTAACTAGTTTGTCACAGTTATCATAGTCACACATACACGTGTATAGACACGTGGTGCTTTGTGTATTTTTTTACATTTTTAATTACTGAGGACAGAAATGGTACATTAAAATTCAGATTCTCCAATCAGTGCCTTTTACAGTGATGTTTCCCCCTACTGATTCCATACTGTTAGTGCTCAGTTGTACCTTCCATGTGTTTATGAAAGAATGCATCTGCACTATTGTAAACTAGATTTAGGAAAGGCTTTGAATATAAAGTTGACCAGACAACAAGCCCGTTTGTATTTCATGGTAGCTCTGAAAGTTTTGAGCCATAGTGTGGAGCATAACCAAACCCCACTAGATACTTATTGCAAAAACTGAATCCCATAGTTTTGACTTCACCATCACCTTGAACGAAATTTAAGCTTTGCCTGCATGCAGCCTTATGGCTACAGCATTCATCTAAGCTGCACATAATCTATTTCTTAGTCTGAATTAATGCAGTTTTTCACCCTGGATGACTGCAACCCAGAGGGCAAGGGTCTAAACCTGCAAATATTTATTTATTTATTTATTTATTTACAGCCAAGGCAAATGTGCCACAAGTTTAAGAAAACAGGAAGATGCTGAAATGTCACTAAAAGAAATAACCTCAGAAAGGTTACGGTGTGACCTGACATCATATTCTGGCTATGATCAACTCAATCAGAAATGTTCCTTCCATGGAACCTGTAGTCCCTGTATGGTTTAGCTGAAGGCACCTCCTGTAAACACCAAGGGTGGTTATTGAGTGCAAGACCATGAAATAACTTCTATGATAGAGTGCAGGCACCAGCTTCTCAGCTGCAGTAAACCAGCATAGCTCCATGCATTTATATCAATCAAGTATCCAACCCAAGGTGTTCACCTGTTTCTATTGTTTACTAAGCCAGATGAGGAAATGCAGATATCTTGAGGGTGGGGTATACATGCTATATTAAGTATGAGTAGTCCACAAATGCTTGCTTGCATCCCTTGTGTATTCACTTAATGGCAGATCTTCAGTGTCCATTCTGGAGATGACCCAACTTTGACAAATTTTCCTGGCCATTACTCTCTGCTGTGCTCACCATTTCAGTCAAAAGCAACTATGCTCTAAAAGCTGCCAAAGTTTGTTGGGAAAAGACTCCACATTCTGCCTTAAAATAAGTTACACAGAAGGAAAATACAGCTCAGAGCTTTCATCATTTGTTCACGTTGTACAGACAGGAGTCCTTAGCATGCTGGAACAGAGCTTAAAGGAGCACAGTTTTACAAAGAGTAAATTAGAAAAAAAATGCATAAAATTCCCTCATAGTTCACTGCTAGAGAATAATCATACAGCATCTGCCTTCATGTCTATAGCTGCATCACAATGAAGGACACAATCAATCTCTCAAGCATACATTTCTGGCATGGCTTATAATCTCCTGCCTCTCAAGCTGATCCTTCTGCCTCTGTTAAGTAGTTTTGAATTGACATTTTCTGTTCTTTTTCAACACTGTAGGAGCTTTTGATGACATTGGCTGTTATGTGACTTCTAAAATCCAGATCTTGTTTAATATGAGGACAATCTGATTTTCTGATATCTTTTCTTATGCACTTGTGCTTAAATTGTACAGGCTTTTTAAAATTACTCAGACCCCCTTAATGGAGATGGATTTCTCTGGAGTTCCAGTCTGCTCCTTTAAAGTTTAGAAAGCACGGGCCGAGAGGAAAAGGAAGATTTGCATTACAGAATATCTACCATTTCTGAAATTCACCCTCTCATTTACTTATACAGAAGTGAGGTGATATTGCTAAAATAGTTTCCAAATCTCACTGATTCAAAACTTTGCACTTTAATCTCATTTTTAATGGGCTCTTCTGTCTGTGAAGCACCAGTAACCTTCCCTCCCAATTTAACACTTATTTTACCTCACACATTTATTTACTTGATCTAGCTGGTTTCTTTTATATGTCACCTGTTATGAGGAAGGTTGTTAACCCGATACAGTTCAGCTGGATCATCATAACTATTCCACCTGCTCTTGGTAATATTGCAACTCTGGAATTGGTAGTAAGTCTTTACAGACTTTTGCCAAATATTTGCTCCTGTTGTGATTCTGTTACAAAGCTCCCTGGCAGCTTTCAAGCAGCCTTGATTTATACGTTGGGTCACAAAAACAAAAGGCAGAGTTTCTATAGGAACATCCTTCAGCTCCTAAATGTGACAAAGCCTAGGCTGAAGGATGCAGAAGGGAATGTCTCCTTACCATCTGTGCAAAACCGATTTTGTCAAAGACAGCAGACCTGATCATCTGTTCATGCTCCTCTGTTTGCATGCACCACAGCATGCATGGGTGTGAATGGCCACAGGATCTGGCATGTGACTACAGATACAGGTATGTATATATGGATCTGTCAAAAGCCGCCCCACTCCTCTTTAAGTTTATAATAGCACTGAAAGAAAAATATACAAGGGATATTGCAAGGCTGTAGCTCCTCCGTTCTTCATCCCTATGCCTGCTGCTCACAACCACAGTCTTACAACTCTCAACAAGTAGAGTTGATGTTAGCAGCCAGGGTTAGCTGGTGCTCATGAATGGCAAGTATGGCCTGAAGCTTGCATGCTGCACCCCTTGGAAAGGCTGCAGCGTTAAAACCCACGGCTCATGGCTTTTGCTGCAACAGAGAGTAAGAATCACAACTTCTTTAGCCAAGAATTATTCCCTCCCTGTATTCTGGCTGGCTTGGCAGTAAGCCTGAACGCTGGATCTGGATTCAAATCTGTGATTTTAAGGCTGCTGCCTACTTCTTTGCTAGTCGTTGGTACTTAGCAGTTGTCTTTGTGTAGTATCACCAATATCTGTCCAGCTGGTATTGCAGAATAAGGTAAAGCATGGTCAGTTAATCTTCAAAGGCCTTTTTCTATTGGTTATCACAAAAATATTTAAAGTGTTAACAAGCAGGAATCAAAAGACTGATTCAGAATGGTGGAACAACCATAAGCATATGTTTAAATGTCCTCCTGAACTTGGGCCTAAATATTTGAGGGTTGAATCTGAGCTGATTAGTACCAATAGCCATGTTAAATTTCTTCAGAGCCCATAATCAGCTCCTCTTTAATAGTGTGGCAAGGGACTAATGTACACTCAGTCCTTATTCAAACATTTATGAAATTATTTTTATTCCAGAACTAATTAACTGGACTGTATCTTAATCATTCCTACTAGTATCATACAGACGTAAGCAAACTATCATATGATTTCCTACCAGCCTGATATATTTCAATTTCAACATAACTTAATAATTACAGTACCAATTAGTTAAAATGTAAGTAGGAAAAAACATTGGATGGAGACATCTTAATTTAAATATAATCCATTAAGTAAAAACTGTTATTCTAATTAGT
>WTXV02033405.1:0-11802 GCA_009823435.2 Nymphicus hollandicus
TACCCCTTGTCCTATCATTGTTTGCCACTGAGTAGAGCCTGGCTCCATCCTCGTGACACTCCCCCTTTATATATTTACAGTTTAAATATACATAAAAAATTTCAACCTGTCTGCATCTGTAAATATCTCGGGTATTTTTCCAAGGGATTTCTTAGATTTAGGTGTCTCTGGGTCAGATTTTTTTAAAGGGCTTTAGGACTCACTACTGCAGGTACATCATGACTCTGGTTTAAAACATACGTTAAGCATCTAACACCCATATATCTGCTGCCCAGGGGAAAAGGACCTGGGAGTGCTGACTGCTAAATATGAGCCAGTGGTGTACCCAAGCAGCCAAGAAGGCCAGCAGCATTCTGGCTTGTATCAGAAATAGTGTGGCCAGGAGGGCCAGGGCAGTGATCATCGCCCTGTACTCGGCACTGGTGGGGCTGTACTTTGGATATTGTGTTCAGTTTTGGGCCCATCACTACAAGAAAGACATTGAAGTGCTGCAGCATGTCCAAACAATCTGGTGAAGGGTCTGGAGAACAAGTCTTATGAGGAAAGGCTGAGGTAAGTGGGGTTGTTTAGTCTGGAGAAGAGAAGGCTCAGGGGGGACCTTACCACTCTCTACAATTACCTGAAAGAAGGAGGCTGGTCTCTTCTCACAAGTAACAAGTGACAGGACTAAAGGTAATGTCCTCAAGTTGTGCCAGGCGAGGTTTAGATTAGATATTAGGAGAAATTTCTTCAGGTATTGGAACAGGCTGCCCAGGGAAATGGTGGAATCACTGTCCCTGGAAGTGTTCAAAAAACATGTAGATGAGGCCCTTAGTGACATGGTTTAGTGGTGGATATGGCAGTCCTGGGGTAAAGGTTGGACTTAATGATCCTAAAGGTCTTTTCCAATCTAGTTGATTCTATGATTCTATATTATCTGAGAGTATGAAGAGAGACCCAAAATGCCCTTGTCAGTCACTGTTACCTTGAAAAGCAGCAAACCATAGAGAAAGAGAAATCCTTACATTTCAGAAAAAGTGGGCACCCTATCTGTGACTGAAGTCTGAGACCCAAAATTACACTACAGAACCTTTGGGAGGTGAAGAAAACAACTATAAAATAGAGAAAAGAATTAATTTATTAATATATCCTGAAGTAGGAGCTACCTATTCATTGCAGCACCTAAAAGAAAATCTACAGTCATCCTGTGACTGTTGCAGAATCTCAACAATATTTAGGCAAATGGATCCTGGCACTGGAGTACAGCAGCAAAGGTAAAAAGTTATTTCAGTTACAAGTTAAAAGGAACTCTATGATCCTTTATGAATCTAAAAAATAAACCCAAACCACAGAACAGTTATGCCAATTTCATTTTCTTTATCTTCCTTCATAAACCTCTGTATTCCTTTGATGTCACAAATCAAAATTTGAAGTCTCTGTAAGTTTTGAAAAACTTAAGTTACACAAACCTACATAAAATGTCTGTATACACTAAACAGACTCCTGAAATCCTGCGACTTGAGTGCATTACCTGCATTTTAACAGTGGATTTTTAGTACATGCAATACACCTATATCCCAGCTTCTACAGAACTACTAGTAAACAGTTACATCAATGATCAAATCCCATAACTAAATTTCAAAGTATAATGAACCTTGACTATAAACAATTTTCTGATCTTCAGATTTAGGACTGTGATCTTATTTCAACAAAGCACACTAGGGGCCTATATCAATCTACAGTATTTCCAAGTCAAAACAAATGCAAAAGATGTATCTTCACATATATAGTAGTATGTTTAAAAATGTCGGAAATGTCAACCACTTACATACTTTCATATTATCCCTAATTAATATAAATTGCATTTAATTTCACATTTAGTAAAACATATTGCTGCCCAAAATAAGGACTATAATTTTTATCAGCAATTATTATTACTGATGTATCAACACAATTATTTAAATTCAATGTATATAGAGACAGAATCCATGCAAGCATTTACAGTTTTTTTTCCCTCTGTGCTTCTTCCCTAATTTTTGTGGCTTGGAGCTCCTCCAGATGCTGTCTCTGACTTCGTGGTTTTGTATTTGAGATCCCATCTCCTGATTCACAGCATTCCTTGATTGACAAACAGATTCAGATATGAAAACAAACAGTTACCTGTATCTAATCTGTGTCTGACAGCTGCACCGCTAAGTTTTCTGTTCATGGTGAACATACTGGTTTAGATTTTACCCCTTTCTTGGGTCTCTGGGTTACTGTGTTTACTGAGCTATTCTGTAAGTGGGGACATATGTGATTTCCACACTGCAAGCTGCACTTCAGATTCAGAGGATATCTCTTTTTTTCCCTCCCCCTTCATAAACTAAATTATTTAAAAAACAACACAGGATTTGTATTACTAAACTGATGTGCCTCCTAACTGAATGCAGAACACTTTCAAACTATTTTCCATTAGAGGCCCACTTTTTTCTGATTTTAATGCACAGTATAATACCTTCATTGGTAGATTAAAATTGTTTGACTAAAAGTAAAACCTATTATTATATGCTTTTTAAGCGGTTTTGTCTTGTATAATGTAGGATGAATTATGTAAAGCATACCAAACAGGATACTCTACAAGCTGCTACTTGCATGCTGCAAACAATCACAGTTTCACTGATAGACTGGGACTTAGCATCTTAAAATTCCTGTGGAAATCAAGTGCATTTTAAGTATTGGGTTTGATTATTTAATCAGACAACTTGCATTTTGCCCTGGCTAATTTGGAAGGCTGATAATATTTTACTCATAAAATAATTGTGCACCTGTTGTGATGGAAACCTATTCAAACAAATCTTAATAGATATGAGGATTTATTCCCAACATGAGTGTGTTAGCCTCTCATTACCCCTATCTATGGGGCAATACATTTTAAACAGCTATTGCACAGGTCTCAGCTTAATCTTATATAACTCTTGAAGAACTTTTATGAGAACATGACTAACATTAAACTTGGTTAATTCGTATCAATAGAGACCAAGGTAAATATTAGGATATGTGGGTCAAACTAACAGCAATTTAAAGAAATAAAGGTAAGAAAAAAATATATATATAACAACACAATTTTATTGTGACACCTAATGACAAACAAAAAAGAATGGGGGAAGTGGAAAAGAGAAATTATTTACTTAAATCCAAAATAAATATTTATGTGAGAGGTAGAAAGGAGAGAGTGAGTTGAGACCAAACCACTAACCAGGTAATGAGGCAGTATCATGAATGACTTGACTAGAGCAAAGGAATCCTGATTAGCCTGAAATCACTTTTACGTTTGTAGGAGGAAGTGAAAAGAAGCAAAATAGCCTAGTTTGGCTGGACCTGCCCTTTGGCAGAAAACCGTCAGATGTCATTGGCCAGATCTGAAGTGAGGTGACACAGTTAGACAAATCAAGCCCTCTTGAAAAAAACACTGATAGTTAACCTTTTCCAAAGGGTCAAGTTGTTTAGAGAAAACAAGGACAACCCTTCTTTTATTTCGTCTATTTGCCACTGAGCTTAGGCTTTTGAGGCAGTGGCTGTGTCAGGTTGCACACTAGGTTCTTGCTATTCTCAGTTGCATGTGAGCTTCCCAAATGCGCTCTTCATTTTTTCTGACTATTAATGCTATGTCTCTTTCACCCCCACCCCACAAGTGGTTTTACAAGTTTTACAGATGGCGTTTCTGAACCACTGGTGGGTGCACAGTTTGTAAAGCTCCCAGGGAGGCATTTTCACATATGTCTTAAGAAAAAAAAAAACAACCTGATATCTTTGATGTCATCAGGATGCTCACATCACACAACATCCACACACCAAGACCCCACTTCAAGACAGACTCCTTATTCAGAAAGGGAGTTTAAAACCAACTGAGGTGAAAAGGATTGCAACAAAGTTCGCCATTAGTCAGTGCCAAAGTTTGAAGTTGCTCAGAACAGAGATATTTTGCACAAAAGATTTCTTTCCAAGCTAACTGCAGATAGGGGTGATGAGAATGACCAAACTGCAGAACAGCTCTCATAGCAGGAATAAACATATATATATTCACTTTTCAACATGGAGAACAGACAACTGAAGGTGGTGTAACAGAGATGAACAGGGAACAACCATTCCTTGTCCATTATAATACAAAATCTAGGGGACACCTACAAAGTACTAGGTTCAAATATACAGTAGGTTCAAATATACAGCATATTGTTAACTGCTGAGCTTATCCCAACAGACATTCCAGCTGTCTATTAAAGGGTTCCAAAGTGATTGGATATGTTCATAGATGATAATTCTATCAAGGGCCATTAAACCTGAATGTACAACTTCTGAATCAAGAAGCCTATTAATCATATTTTGTGGGATAATGGAAGAGGATATTGAGGAAATATTACTGTATGTTTGCCCTTTCCTTATACCCTTCTCCAGGTTGCTCAGTCACCACAGAGACCGAACACTGCAGGAATAGTATGTTCTTTACATGTGACACTTAAATCAAAGATTTCCTTAATGTGAAACTCCTTTAACAAAAGACTGATGAAGTGCATCAGAATCCAAACTGACCAGAAAATTTCAGTCCTTTCAGCACTGTACCTATATGCATCTTTCACCATAAATGCTTACAGTCATTAGTTTGTTAGAATTTGACTTTATATGTCTAGGGCAACAAAAAGCCAAGAGCACTAACACTTGGTGAAACACAAGAAATGGAGCTTCCATTTTTGTTTCAGCAGTGCAAACTCCTACATAGGCACTTGCTTTTTCATATGAAGTTGTATTTGTTCTTCGGTAGGAGTTTTATTTTCCTAAAGGTAAGCACCTTTGTTGGCAACTAAGCTGGGACATGGGTCAAAAGGAAATTTGCCACTGACATCCAGGGTCAGAAGAGAAGGCCTTATGTTCCAAGTAGCAATAAGATCCTTCAACCTACAAGCCTTTCAACTATCGTTAAACACTCTGCATATCTTAAATAAAACAATTACTGCTATAATGAAAATTAAAAATATATATATAATACAAAACAACCTACTTACAGAAGAAAATGGCAAATTTTTGAAGACAAAGTGAAGAAAGCCTACTTGTAATTTTCAGTTTATATTCAACCCTTTTTCTGCTAACAAATTAAATGGTATTTGAAAATAAACACATTTTAACACCATACATTCTTCTTGTCACTATTTGTACAAATGAAGAATGGATCAAATTCCAGAAGGCAATCATTTCTAACGTGCCAAATAAATGTATTGCTGTTTCAAGATCCTTATTATTAGCATCGTTATCACTCATTGCCTTTTCTCATAAACAGTTGATACTGTTTCTCAGTACACTATTTGGGACACAGTTCCACAGAACGCAGCATGCAAGTGAGCTGTCTCATCGATTTCAGTGTAGTACAGCATTCATGTATTTAGCCCTTTACTGTTAAGCTTAGAAACATACAGTGGTAAAGTAAAAATAAAGAGATACATGTGATTGCAGTAAGTAACAAATTCATTATGTGCCAGGAAATATACGGCATGCATCCTAGTTGATATTATTTATAAAATGCATTCAACAGCATGGAAAACTTGATTTATATGATAGGTTGATTACAATGTAATTTATAGTTGTGGAGTTTTAAGAACTAGAAATGGTAATAGTCATTAACTTTCAACATTAGAAGCAGGTGTGATTGTGACAGGTGTCACTGAAATATGACCCTCGGACCAAAAGACCAGAGCAATGAAAATGTTTACTACTTCTTTTTATTTTTCCACGAAGTACAGCTTCAATCCTGTCAAGACTTACATGTACATAATTTAAGTAATAGCGCTATGTACAGTGAGCAGGCCCACAGAACTAGCCTCTGGCTGTACTGAGTATGTCTATTTAAATCCATAATCTGGATAAAAGTATGTCATATAAAAAAAGTCAAGATGACATAAGACCATATAGTTTAATCTAGTTCACACTAATGATTAGTCTAACTAATGATATCGATACCTTAATCATAAAAAATTGGTAAAAGGGGGTGTGGTAAGTTTAACCAAAATGTTTTTATTTTGGTATTCATTACGTTCTTCAAGCAAATCAGACTAAAGAGTATGCAAACACTAACTGTTGAAAGTGCTTATGAAATATTCAGTCACTCAAAAAGGTACCAATTAATTTAGAAGGTCAGGTTAGACCTGGAAATGTAGCTTTTGTAACACATTACACAAAATGCTAATGACTTGAGAAATGGCAAAACAAAAACATCTCTCTGATTTGGAGAGCCACAATATAAAGCTAAACAAATCACTTCATTGGATCATGGTAATAAATACATTATGAGAAACCTTTATAGCCTGTGGTATATTTCTAATCAGGACCACTTTCGAAAGGGTTTGGGTGTAAGGGCTCTGAGTTGCATTGTTTTGTTATGTTTTGTTGGATGCTTTCATTGGTTTCACTAATTGGAACCAGTTGATCCTTTTTCCTGTGTATTGATTTTTTAAATCCTAGCAGTTAACAATGATTCTAATGTATCATAACACTTTAGACCTTAATCATATAGCAGGGCGTTTGCTTGTAGCTTTTGTTTGAGTTTTAATTAAGAAGACCTTGTGTCTCAAAGCCTGAGCTGGGTTTTTAATTGCTAGTATGTATATCACACAGACTTCAAAAGAAATAAAATATGTTTATAACAGAGAGCACAAAGGAGAGCTTTGAAATATCTATAGCCATACAAAGTGACATAATTAAAAACCTCTGAGTGCCTCTGTGATATAAGACTTATATATATTTATTTATACATATTTATAAGGCAGACTGTTATATACCCTTAGACTTCATGAGAAAGACATTTCAGCAATTATAGTGAGAAATAATTACTGCAAATCCAGACTACAGTGTTGGTCAGGGCTACAGGAAAACATCAGATTTATTTTCCTCAAAATGGTCTTCACATTTGATACAGTGCACCAAGAAACACCCAAAAGCTTATCTGTGAAGACAAATTTTACAAAATGGAAGCAAAAATAGCATTTTGAACTGTTTTGTAAATCATGCATATTTTAAGAAAAAAATTAATTCACTGTAAAAACAGAGAAACCATAACTTTCTCGAGGATTCATTCATGCAGAACTCTCTCCAAGACTATTCCAGAAATGGATAGTGTTAAATTACTAGATTCAAACAGTTGTGCCTCACTGTTCTCTTCCAGTCATTAATGCACACACACACAAAAAAATGCTCCAAGAAAACACCTCTTTCCATCTCTCCTGTGTTCTAATATCAGGGACAAATACATTTTTTCAATATCTTTATAGTATATCTTGCAAGGAGACTATCAAGTGAGTGAGTTTCTTCATTTAAATAAATTCAACATTTCCTGTGGAACAGGAATGCTACCTCTCACCTATCCAAATATTTTGAGGCCATTAAATGTGTGCATATCACATGAAATAGCAGTTTCAGACTCTTTTTAATAAAGTAGCAAATATAAAAGAGGAAGGAATAAGCATGGGAAACAATGCAAACAGCTTTGTATATTGGATAAAGCCATGGACATCAATCACTATGCTTCCCAAAACAGAGTACACTGTACAAAGAGAGCATATGACATTCAAGTCACAATTCCTATAAATATAGATAGTTCCAGTTGTAAACACCACCAATGGAAGCCAGAGAACTAACCTGCAACACAGTAGCCAGTGACCCAGGAGTCACTGCTAGACCAATTCTGACCCTTTCACGATAACATCATCACTTAAGTTACTTAAAGACTGACCTTCCTTATTTGATCTTCAAAGACCCTGCATGCTGAGAAAGACCACTGCGGTTTATTTCAGTAGGACAACTGCCTGATACATGCAAGACTATGCTATTCCAGAGATTTATATTTGGAACGGAAACAGAAAACTTAAAACAGACTCTGTATAGTGATAAATGATGCTACTCTGCCTAGCTGTGGCTGCTGAAGAAAAACTAGATAACTAAGGAACAGAAATACTTGCAGCAAGGGAGGGTGAGGACAGAACTCTGTATCCAAATATCTGGAAATTTAGAAGAGAGTCCTATGTCACTTTGTTTATTCAAATACATGATAACAAACACCAGAATGAAAAGTATTTCCTGATCCTAACTTTCATACAAAAGGCAACACTGCAAAAGCCAGACATAAGCCTAACAAATTGCTTGTATACCTTAAATAAATGTATTTACATGCATACACTGGCAAATAGGATACAATCAAATGATTTGCATAGGCAGCTGTGGGGTTTTTTTCCAGGTGAGCAGGTCATTTAACTCAGCTCAACTGCTTCATAGACCTTTGAAAATTTGACCTGTGTGTTTCATTTATAAACATATCAAATGAACAAGCAGACTTATTTAACCACTGGAATTTGGCTACAAAGCATTCTGCCAAATGCTCCTCTGAGTTTCATGCAGCCTCCCTGAAGTCAATGGCTTGCTTGGCTGGAATTCAAGGAAGAATCTGGACCATTATCAATAACTGAAACCCTAATAAAGAAACTCAGAAAAAGCAGTTTTACAAATGCAGCGCGCTATGCAAGAGTAATTGTGAATAGGAACAATCCCACGTACAGAAAAAAAAAAGATTCACTGTTTGTTACTTTTGTATTGGCTTCTATTGTTTAAATTAATATATATTGTTTGTAATTATATCTTGATTAACACTATTGTGTTCTAAATATAGAAGGTAAAGCTAGAAAATACCATTTTTATTTGTTTCTCGCAGACAATTATCTTTTCTTTTCTACTATGTGCTTCCCAAACATGAACAGAATCAGTTTGTGTCAGGGGTACTTTATTTTTTGTCTGCTTTCATCCTTTTTTTCTGGCACTGATTCTTAGTGTACTGCCTTCCCACAACCGACATGCCAGTCTTTCACTGAAGGAGGGAGGGTTGTAGTTGTGCAGACAGAGAGAAAGAGTATGTGGTCAGGTTATCCTTAGCAAGAACAACGCCTTCTCTCTAAAATAAACAACTCCCAGTAACAGCCAGTGCAAAGAGCAGCTCCTCACAGGACCACACCTCACTGTCTTATAATCAAGATTTTTTTCCCCTAATGACCTCATTTATTTAATTTTACTACATCGCTTCATGTCTTTAAGTTAGGCTCTCAGTAATACGAGCAGAAAGTCTGCACAAAAACCAAAGTATCAGCCAGTTAAATAAATTGATTTAGAAACTAATGGAAATAAAGGAAAAAGATATTTGATCTCCAAAAGACAACACATTTTAAAAACCAATTCTTTCAGAGACCTCCGCATGCGCTGCCAGTTACCTGACTGGAAATTCATTCAACCCTATGAAAATGAACTTCATGAGTTGGAAATCTCCCACCTTGAATACTGAAAAGACTCTTTTTTTTTTTTTTTTAAGTATGCTTCCTTGACAGATTAAAAATTCTCTCTGGTTTCCCTACTTTGCTTTATTCCCTTCTTGTAATCGAGTTTTCATGCTGCCATGGGCTACAATGTTGGGTTTTCTTCTTTTTTCTCTGAGATGATTTAAGGCACACAAATGCTAATATGAGTTAATACCAGGTTATTAGGTCGATAGTGATTTTATCAGCTAGGAGATAACCAGCTGGAGACAGTGGCTTATCCACTGGCTTAGGAGCACAAAGGAAACGGACTCCTACTTCAAACCTGCCACTACTTCTGCTATGGAAAGCCCGTGTAAAGCACAACAGAACAGCAACTATGTTTTATCTTATATTTTTTGTGTTTGCCTTTTTGTATTTTTGCCTGTTCATGACAAATATTAAATGCAGCTGCAATAGCAAAGATTCAGTATTGGATCTTGCTGAAAGTCAAGTAGTAGCGGAGTGGAATACTGCAGACATGAAGACCTCTTAAGGACAGGTTTCTAGGGATGAGGAAGTAAGTTGTGGAAACTAAATGATTGTCAAAGCATATTATCTGGGAGCCTGACCAGATGATCCTTGTTACACGGCTAACAAGTATAAAATAAGTTCCAAGCTCCTCCAAAGCTGAGAATACTTTGTAACTAGGTGAGAAAGGGTTAGGAGCAAGAGTTCTACCCATTAACTCTTCAGTGAATATATATACTAAGGAAATAGAAGGAACAACATAAATCCAGAAAAACAAACTCTTTTTTTTTTTTTTTTTCAATAAATGAAAGCTTTTTGTGCCATATGAAAGAATAAAGAACATTATTCTGCATTGTTAGAGATCCCCACCTCTTTTAATTTTGATTCACTAATAACATTCAAGTAGTTTCTATTTAAAGGCTAAGTAGCTATATTGTGCAATTAATGGACAAACTAGCATTCAATGATTTCCACACTATTAGGAGACAATATGGCTTTAAATAGAATGTGATTTCTAGAAATAATTTTGTTGGATTTTATGTTCTTGTAAAACTGCATACTGTAATTCTACCACTGACATTACTACAGGACTTCTTACCTGGCAAATATACACTTGTCATAATCCTACCCAAAAAATCCAAATGGAGAATCCAACATATTTTGGTCCTGAATTAGCTGACGGAACCAATTATAACTTATTAAAAAAAGCCAATTTTTCATCTGTTTGTATAATAGTAAAATTTAACTATCTTAAGTGTCCTTCATGGACATATAAAACTCTAAGCATCAATTTTCATCAAATACTATATATTTTTTAACTAGTAAATATTTATTAATATGATGCATGTGATTCTTTGTTTACACATATTTGTAGTTGCAATTTAATAAAATTATGCCTTATGATCCCTTCTCACAGCACAAAATGCCACCTTTTTAATTTGTTCCTTAATTAATAACTCTAAATTTCTTCTCAATAAAAAAATCCATGCAAGAATTGATTGTTGGGGAAAAACAATTCAAATTTTCTACATAGTACCATAGTACTTAACTGTCAAGAGAATTCCACTTTTACCAGATCACTGGCTTAACAAGTCTTGGAAATGTTGGAAAGTACCATCTATATATACTATAAAACTTGCACTGATTTCAGTAGGTCCCGAATTTCATTCAGAGCTGCTCTTTCTCCACAGGAATTGCATGAATATAGAAAAATCTTTTTTTTTTTTTTTTTGTTTGAGCTTTTTTTTTTTGCCCCCTAGTTTTGAATCAAAGATTTAGAACAGTAATCACACAGTTATCCCCTTCTATAATCTGAAAGCAGTTTCTAGATAAATTTTATGCAACTGGGAAGAAACAGTACCAAATACGAGTAACTCCATGTTTTCAAGATGTTTCTTCCTCTGGTCACAGAGATATAGCTAATGTTAATGAACTAATATAACTAACCTGATGTTTCTGATAACGTACTTGATACTGCCTATAACTGACTGTGACATACTCTATTTATTTGGCAGTCACATTGATCATCTCAAAGACGAACACTAAAAAACAGGGTGAGTTGACTGAAGAGAGGAACACACCCTCTAGTTATGATGGTTATTTCTATTATTTCTTCTGAACTAGCTTTAAAGAATCCTCAATCTCTTATTTAAAATATATGCAAACATTTAAAATTTGATCTAGTGAGGTACCTTTAATTTCACCAAGGAGATCACTTGTGTTTAATTTTTCCATCTTCTCCTTCCAGTCTTTAGAGAGTAGCTTTTCCATGCAGGATGAATCTATTAAAAAAATATAAAGAAAAAGAAGAATTATCAAATTATCAAATATATTCCTATACATCAGGAAAACAGGTGCCATCTTCATTTTAAAACTGTTCTCCCTGTTATAGTTGGACCATGGTTTCAGAGGGAAAGGAACTTGTAGCCCAACAGTGTTCTTATTTAACTGGATCTTAAATCCAAAGTAATTCCACTGAGGTTAATAGAGTTAC
>WTXV02033412.1:4704-20387 GCA_009823435.2 Nymphicus hollandicus
ACCTGACCCAAACTAACCAAAGAGGTATTCCATATCACAGCACGTCATGCCCAGTATATAAACTGGGGGCAGTTACCCAGAAGGCCCGGATCACTGCTCGGGTCAGGCTGGGCATCGGTCGGTGGGTGGTGAGCGGTTGTGTTCTCTTGCCTTGTTATTTCCCTTATCATTATTATTATTGGTTGTAGCAGTAGTGGTTTTTTGTCATACCTTAGTTCTTATGTCAACCCATGGGAGTTACATTCTTTTGATTCTCCTCCCCATCCCTCTGGGAGCAGGGGGAGGAAGGTGGGGGAGGAGTGAGCAAGCAGCTGCATTGTTCTGAGTTACTGGCTAGGCTTAAACCACAACAAGCTAGAAAGATAGATTTGTGTGTTGAAGAAATGTTACTGTGTTGAGGAGTATCAGTCGATCCAGTTTTTCAAAAGGACAGCAATGATGCAGGGCAGTGAGTTTTTCCTAGAAAGATAAGAGCAACATTAAAAGACTGCTTAAATTGTGTGGAGAAATTCAGAAAAATCTTGGAAGCTGCATCCTGAAAAATTCAACTGAGAATAAAGGAAAAGATTCTTGTTTTAAAACAAACAAGAGAACACTGCAGTTTTTATAGAAACCAGCTGTTTCACCCCTTTTTAATAAAAGACCCCAGTATTAGCTGAACATAGCTGAAATGGAGCAACTTGAAGGTTACTAAGAAAAAAAATGGTGAGAAGAGAATCATTAAAGGTAAATGATACTAGTGAGGTAAGGGGGGAAAAAAGAAAGAAAGCAAACTTTAGAAGTACTTAAGACTCTTGAGAAGTGGACTGTGACCTTTTATATAAACATGATTATGATTTGTGAAGAGAATCTTGAGAAAAGTATTTCCTTCCCTTTTCAATTATTTCAATTAATCTTCAAGAATATGCAGTGTGTTATAACCACAGTGTGGCTAAGGAATTCTGAGGAGCTCAGACTTCAGGCTGAAAAGAGGCCAAATTGGAGGGGGGTATGAGTAGTACTGGAACTTGTGGGAGCAATGCACATCATGTTGTTTGTGTGAGCACACTTGTAAAGACAGTGAATTGTCAGGATAGGAAAAAAAAACCCTTCAGCAAAAGTTGCCAAGTTTGATGTCTTATATTGAGTTAATGAGGGGAAAAATATCCAATTCCTGCAGCAAAATTGAGTGCTTTAGGAAGCATAAAGCAATCCAAGGTGCTTTTATGTCCTGTAAGGACAAACGCGTAAGGAGGAGGAGCCATCAAGGGGTTCTTTACTCTCACGAGAGGAAAGGGGTTTTGGTAAGATCATCCCTATTACATTTTCCTCATGTTACTTCTCTTGGTGTGGGGTTGTTTGATGATGCTGATGACTAAAGATTCAGAATATCAAACTGAATATGAATTATTGGTTATGTGGTAGAAACCTGGCAACCTACCTTAACCCCTGGACTGAAAGGCTGAAAAAGGTGTACTTCCCCAGAGTTAAATGATTAGTAGTTCCTGTTGCTCGGCTCCCTGTTTCTCTCGTTTGATCTATTCAAATGATCCACTATGTGAAATGTCTTCAGCATGCAATAACTGAAACAAGAGGAGACAGAAAATATAAGGCTCACATTGTGGATTTTAAAAACAAATAGCTTTTGGAGAGTTCCTGAGCTGTCATAGCTGGAACAGAATTGCAATGAAATATGTGATTTCTGTAAATACAATATGTTTAATTGTAATTCTCAGTGTAGACTCCTCAATATCTTTACACTGGGGTTATTGCTAGGCTGAAGTTGCCACAAAGTCTTTATTTCCTTGTTTGTAGCATTCTCCTCATTTCACATGTAGTTGTCACTCTAGTAACATCATAAAGAGGTTGAGGTTTTTTGGTTGTGGTTTTTTTTGGTTTTTTTTTGTGGGCTTTGGTTTTTTGTTTTGTTTTGTTCTGGTGGGGATTTTTTTTGTTAGGTTTAGGGTTTTTTGGTTTGGGTTTTGTTTGCTTTTTCTTTTAAGAGTGCCCACATGCTTTTTTTCTCTTCAGGTTACAATGTTGATTTAAAGTCGATTGTGACTAATTTAAATTTTGGATCTATCGCAATGTCTGTTTTGAAAGGAGATTCCTTTTGGGCTCAAATCCAGTATTGTAGAGCATGTGAGTTTGTGGCCTTAGCCATTTACATTAAGGGACTGTGTGTCATCTGCATTCTTCTCAAAGATCATGGATTTAATTTCCAAAATGCCTATATAAGTAAGAGAAGAAAGTAAGCTAAATCATGAAATTACTTCAATGCCCAATTCCCTGTTATCAGGGTTGTTCTTTATTTGCTCTTATAGCTAGCTCTTTGCTCTTAGTAAATGAATGTGTTCATTTTTGAAAGAAGGCTTTCAGAACTGTTTTATATGGCATCATTCCTGCTATCTAACAATAATTATTCATAGTCCTCTATTACAAGCACTCTGAGTAAGAGATCCAAAATGTTCCTTCCGTTTAAAAGACTGTGTTTGCATAGTCTTGTTTTAAGTAGCTTTAGCTTTATATTCATCAGAGCTCCATAAACATAATAGGAATTAAAGTTTTCATAAGGCCTATCCACAAGCCTGTTACTTCTGCCAAAATCACTTTCAGAGAAAAGCAGTTCTGTGCTCTAGGGACACACATGGTTATCACAAATAGATAGTAAGAAACAGTTCAGCATTTGCATTCATTTCAATTCCTTTTCAAAATTTAGAGAAGTGGAGGGAAATAATAAAAAAGAGAAAGGATTAATACATACAATTTTCACAGGGACTTCAAAATGTGTTGAGGTAAACTTTATGAAATTAAATTCTTGTCATGATGCATTCTGTCTTTGAACAACTTAATATAAACAAAAATATTTACTAATCAATGTGAAAAGCAGCAGTCATGCCATGGAACAACTTGTGATATAATTTAAAATACATGGTTAGCAAATGCTTTTGTAAGAATTGGTTATTTCACTTGGATTTTCTCTTAGGAGTTGTTTAGTCACTTTTAAGTATGCTGGCAGTGAAAGTAAATGTCTGCACTAGATGAAGTAAAAGGTAAGTTTTTGGGTGTGGAAGCAGACTTACTGGATTACTTAAACTTCTATGTGCAATTCTTTTATGAAAAGAATTTGGACCTTAGCTTTAAAACTCTAAAGAAAAATATACACTTGGGGTATATAACAGGTAATTAATGGTTGCCTGTAACACTGAGCCTGTTCAATCTGTGTGATCAGAGCAAACCAGGCAGAAACACTGTCATCAGCTGTTAAATGTTATTGTACTACTTCATTTCTTTTTTTTTCCACTTGAGATGAGACATGACACCTTAATTGAATATAATCTTGATGTTGGTGTCAAATTGTAAAGCATATACACGTGTCTTCCTCTTACCAAATCATGGTGAACAGTTTTAAAGTAGCTGACACCATCTTCCAGTGACTGAAATGTATATAGACCATGCTGTTCAGTGCATGAATCAACATCATATAAGGTTAAGGTCACTAGTGGTCAATATTCCTGTGATACCATCACTGATGAGAGTTTTTCTCTATGTGTGTTGGCAGCTCTTGGTATTACTGAATATCAAATATTCATGGTGTTGTGGATGTGCTGGTGGATCTTGGTGGAGAGAAATGGAGTCTACAGTACTCAGTCCTTCCTCACAGGCAGTCTCTTGAGGATGCTGGTCACCCGTGTATATTAAATAAGAGCTATGTTATTGCACAGTCTCCTTTTTTTCATCCTGGTCAGTCTGAGGCAACAAGGGTGAGGGATGGAGGGAGGAAGGGGATTGAGTTTCAGTGTTTCAAATGACATAAAACTGTACAGATGCACCAAAATATCCTTGGTTAGAAGACATGGGAAGGGGCTCAAATTTGATCCACAGAATTGGGTGAAGAGGCTAGTATACTTAGGTTACTAACTTAGATGCATGATATCTCATTAGAAATAAATAATTATGTTCTCCCTCTTTACACTACTTGTATCAGTAATAATAAATATTACATTATAATGCAAGTAGTCTTTAACGTCATTGATTTTTACATCTAGACTGCTTACATTTACCAAAATAGACTTTTTTTGGTGTGTGTGTGGTGTTGTTTCAATCATACGAAAATTTGCAGTCAGTGTCTTCTAAGGTGTTAGCTTTTATGCTTGAGGATATTTGCTGTATGTTATTTTAGTCTAGTGCTGGATTTCCCCACAGCAGCAAAATCCTTATATGTCTAAATTATAACATTTAATGACTTTCAGGATTTTGATGTTTACAATGGTCAATTGCCATGACAGCAGCATGTGAGCTTATGCCTCTATACCTCTGGGATCTTCTTTAACCCATTGGGTCAGAGCTGAAAACTGGCTCTAGTCAGGAGCTCTTGTCTTCTCTGAAGCAACCTTAAAAATCTAGCCTGCTTACTGAAATGTTTAATATGCAGGGAAAGAGACGTGAGTGTGTGTAAGCAGGGAACACATTCATGCCAGAATAGGCTTCAGAGAGCTAGTTTCTTCCATCAGTTTCAGAAAACAAAAATACCAGAGAAAAGGGGAACCCTTTAGCCTTCCTTAAGGCATTTGGAAAGGAGACGCATGTAGTTACCATCTGCCAAAAATGACACACACACACAAAATGCTGCTGCTTGTTTTTTTTTTCTTGTTGTTGGTGGGGGTTTTTTTGTGAGGGTTTTTTTTTTTTTTTTTTTTTTTTTTAACCACTTCTCTAAAACCAGATAACAAAAAGGAATTGAAATTGAAGTAGGTCAGTACAGCAGCTGTCTGCATTGATGAAATGAAAGGTAACCACTGTAAGGACTTGCCAACACCAGCCTAGTTAGAAGTTCTCTTGTGAACTGATGCTGGAAATACAGGAAAAGCCAGAGGAAAAACTGAAAGGATATGGGTGATGAATGTTCATGGGTCTGTCAAGTGACGTGTACTATCCTCCAAATCTATAATACTATCTTCCAGTATTGCAGAAAGATTAAAACTAATGTGATAAACTCAACTGTTTAAAGCACAAGGTGTTGTTAGCAGCAAATGAAGATACATCCACTGTCACCTTCTTTCCATGGTTTTTATGAGCAAGGAAGTGTCTTGCAGCAACAACTTCCAAATTCCAGTATTAGAAGGGAAAATCATCTGAACATAGAAGAAAAAAAAAAAAAGTATGTTGTGTTGTGTGAAGATAAAGAAAAATTGAAGGAACAGGCTTTATTTTTCAGACAGAAGACTGCATGCTTCTGTATTACAGTACTTCAGAGTAGCCTTCCCTTCTCCAAAGAGCTGCAGGAACTTAAAAAGAAGCAGTGCTTTCTCTTTGAAATACTGCCAGTAGAGAAATGCTTCTAGTAGCCCTTCAGAGAAAGACAAATTTCTCTTCAAGCATAGCTGTGTTATTACTCAGCAATGAGAGAATAGATTACTTTTGAAAATAGCTGAGATCACCTGTAGAGGCGTTGCTCACCAGCTTATAAATGGTATTTGCTAGTTGTGGAGTGGCAAAGCCTACAGTAGAAATACCACTGAAGATCAGAATCTTGTTGTGCTAATTGATGCTGAAATAAGCTCTGGTTCAGAGCTATCTACTAGATGTTTGGGTTTTTCCCAGTCATGTGGAGATAGTTTGGGTATATCTGTTTCTGACTGTCAGTACCTAGCAATATAAATAGCATTGCCTGGGTATGTTTTACTGACAGAATTCAGTTTCTTTTATTGAATGTTAACATGCAGTTATAGGTATTAATTTAAACTGAAAATAGGAAATGAAGTTGTTTTTTGAATCCTTAATCACTTCTAAGATCCTGAACTGTGAAAGTGTCCCTGTATCTTTCAAATGAATAATAGCATGTATTAATCTTGGTGGAAAAATACTTTCACCTCCCATCCTATGAATATTCCAAGTAGGATCTTTAAAGCTATTTTGATATCTGAGGAAAAGTCTGGTCATTGAATATCTGATTTTGCTGTTGCACATATTGATGCATATCTATTAACTTTGATATATATCTTTTAGCCAGAGGACATTGACTTTTTTGGGGTTTTTTCCCTCAGAGGATAAAGCTACTGCAGAACTTAAATGAAAAGTACTTCAGATTTTTTTTTTCTCTGCCTGTTTCTAGAATGAGTATGAATCTGTTATGTGTAGTGATACATACAATAAAGTGTTACATATGGCAGAGGAAATGTGGCATAAAAGGAGAGTTATAATATGATATTTTGGTGCTTTCTTCCAATGTGGATATGCTCAGACACATTTTCCTTCCATGTTTCTTCCAACACATTGTTACTACCAAGTTACTATTAGTGTGGTGGTTGGAGCATACAGATCATGTTTTTTTGCTTGGGGGAGGGCTGCTTCTCAATTCCTCATGCTTATTCTTCAAACCACATCAAAGAGAATGGATAGGGGAAGAAGAATGTGAATTCACTCTGCTGGAGCTCACACCAGGATGTTGTTATCTTTCTGAAATTCCCTTTTTAAACTGATTTGCTGGTAATGAGTATGCATGGAAGTTAGGGGTTAGTGATTGAATAATCTCTGTAGTTTAGCAGAACAATTGCCCCCTTGCTTTGCCAGTGGCTTTCTTGCTACTTTCTACTCTTGCAGGGAAACCTTCTTGAATGAGCCATTAATTACTGTGGTGTTCTGTACAAAGCCCTCCTGGTTTTCAATGTCTTTATTGTGAGAAAAGTAGAAAAAAAAAAATACTAAAAGCATTAGAAAAAAATGTTTTGTAATGAGACTGGGGTCAATAATCTTGGTTTTTCATATTTTTGTTTAAGTTTTTGGTGGTTGAGCATAACAACAACAGCATTGGAAATGAGTTTACTCTCTCTGTTCCCTTGTTTTCTTCTGATTATGAAAAGCTTCTATCTTTCCTTTCTTAGTTCTGTGAAAGAAATGATAAAAATTATATTTACTTTTCTGTTTTGTTGAAACATGCAAAGAAATCATTGTTTATTTAACATCTTTCTGGAGACATAACAGGTCATTAGGAAATAGTAGGGCATTTTTGGAGATTGTTTTCTCTATGTCAGTGCTGGCCTACAAAGCAAACTTGTAAATATTTTAATATTGTAGTCTATTTTGAGAATTCATCTTTTGTGTGGGTTTTTTTTGGTGATGTGCTTGTTTTTGGCGGGTTTGTGCATTGTTGGGTTTTTTTTGTGGTTTGGGTTTTTTTAGAACACAGGGCCAATCTTGTAAATACTATTTGAATCTAATACTTACGTATATATATATATTTTTTTTTCTTGTTTTTATCCCGGGAGATAACCAAAGAAGCATGGCAGTGGGTCTGGGTTTTTTCCTGTCTGTATAATTCTTTGTAAGCTGTATTGTGTAATAGTTTTTAAACAGAGCTCCCCTCAGAATTAATGGGGTAGTCTACTTAAAATCAGTGTCACAGGATAGTCCTACATATTTGCATACCTTAATTATATAATTGAATTGTGCATCTTAATTATTACATGATTACATGCCTTAAATGTGTAATTACAGCTACTTATGCTAACTGCATGACCAAAAGTATGAAATTAGGGTGTGTAATTACAGTATATACAGTAGTTGAACAAGTGTGATTTAGCTTTTTGTATACTAAATATAACTTTAAAATAAATAATAAATTTCACACTTTGCATAATATTCTCTCCAAATATTATTACTAGGAAGCTGGCAACAATAAAGCCAACAAATGCTTCATTTTTGTTTATCTGGGACATAGGTGTGTCTGACTTTTACACTGCATACCCTGCCAAGGGAAAAAATGATACCTGCTGTAAGACAATGGCCCCAAAGAATGATCTTAAATAATCATGAAAAATTAAAAATAGATCTGTCATGATCTTCACCTATATTTTTAAAAGTCTGTTTCCTGAAGCTTTGTATCTATTTGGTATATGTTTTGATGCTGAAAGTCAGGGTTGCTAGGATCATGTGGAGTGACAGTAGCATCAAGTCTAACTAAAGGTGTCATCCTTTAGTTAAGCAGAGCTGAAATGCATTGTGCAGATCAAATAAAGTCAGTATTTCCTACCATATATTTTAAGTAGTGGCTAAGTTAAAGAAAGCCACTTAAACTTGTCTTTCATTGCACAGTCACACCAAAATAATGTGTCTTATCTGCCCTGATTATTCAGAGATGCTGGAGGTTATGCCTGACAATTTAAGCAGCTAGTGATTCTACCTGTAACCCCAAATTGGTATGGTGAATAAACAACCTGGGGGAGAAGAGGAGGGGACAAGGAGTTCCACTTGAAAACCCTTTACTTTGCTGAAGCTGTTGGCATCCTGGGTTTTGTTTCACTTGTAAGAAACCTTGTACTTTCTTACTCCATCATCTGTCATCTCCACATTGAGATACTGTTGAATTCGCAGCTCTGCCTCTACACAAAATGCTCTACAGGCTGGGATTTTCCCACCATGGAGCAGGCTGAAGCTGTAGAAGATTTCTGTCCAGGATTTTTTTTAGAGGAAGTTCAGTCTTAAGGTCCAGCCTTGCTACCTATCTGGTCTATTGCAAGATGCATGGCTGATTCTTCAGCTTAGCTTTACAAATATTTTAAGATGAAGGCACAGATCATGTTCTACTACTATACTGCCTGTCTGGGTTTTGTTTTGTCTGTTCTGTTTTGGTTTTGTTGTTTTTTGGGGTTTGGGTTTTTTTTTTCAGACTGATAACTTTGCTGTTACTGGTAATTTTCTGGGGAGTCTGTATAAACAGTAAACTTTTCAAAGGAGATTTTCTCCAAATATGCAGTGTCTCTTCCGGACTACAAACTTTGTTATCTTCAGCAACTTGATTTTTCTATGCCTCAATTTCTGATGTACACAAAGATATGATATTCTTTCCTGTAATGCAGAAGTGTTGTAAGAACACTGGAGATTGCATGGCCTCAGTAGGAGTTGTGTGGGTACCTTTTTATAGGTAGGAATGAAATAGGAGAGATTGCTAAGGGTGAAACAGGTGTTTCTTCTCTTTCTTCACACAGTCGGAGGTGGCTGCTGATCCTGTATGAAGCAGTAATAAGTTGATGTATTCTCTCTTCAGGCAACTGCCACCAGCCTTACCTCCTGCTGTTGACCAAGAGAGCCACTAACAGAAGGGACAGGTCTTCCCAGGGAGAAAGCGATAGGTCTGGAGCCCCAAAATGGCAAAAATCATTTTAACAAGAAAAGACCAAGATTGGTCATTTTTTCACCAGGGCCATGACTTTGCTGCAAAGAAAAGGTCAGCAGGAAAATGGTGCCTGCTGTGCTTTAGATCTGAAATATTCTTTCATTTCTCAGCCCTGTGTGAGTGGATCTATTTGTGTATGCTGTCTTCTGTTTGTGAGAATTGTGTGTTGAGTTATATATTTCCTGGTTTTATCCAAAACCAAGGTGATAATTGAGTAGCAAACAGTAGCCCACTCCAAATTCTACATCTTCAGTATGCCTTAGTGATGTGGTTTAGATATTATGACAGTAATGGTGAGGTTAGATATAGAAACAATTACAGAACCGATTGTGCCATACTCAATAAGATGATTGCTTAACTTAGAGCTGCAGGTTGAAATATCTTTGGGTTGAAGACTCAGGATTTTTTTCTCATTGTTGTCCTGAGAACAATTATTTCAGATATTTTTATGTCCAAAGTAGGAGATGTTTCTTAGAGCATTTATTGCAATTCATTGGTGTCCTCTGGGAATGATAGGTGTGGGATTTCAGAAACGGCTTATAAGCAGCTTCAGACAGTATTTCTGCGTATACTATGCCATTATTTTAGAGACAAGAAAACAGAAGCACAGGCAGCAGGAACGTCAAAAGCATTATAGGGAGTTCAGATTATGAACCCTTCGGACTTGCTGAATTTTCTGTTTAGGAAATCATAATTTTTCCATTTGGAAGAGTGGTTTACCTCAAATATCATTGTGATCCCCTGGGAAAACTAGGTGTGAAAGTTTTTTCAAAAGTATTGATGGTGCAACACGTGGAGCAAGCACCACTACTCTTGTCACCATGCAAGTATGTTTCAGGAGCTTTTCTACAAGGCCCGGTTTTTGTCTAAGAAAGACTTCAAGTTATTATTAAAACCTGCTTGTTTTCAGTTGGCAAATATAAGGTCATATTGGTTTGGGTTTTTTTTTTTTTGTTTCTTTTTTTCTGAAGAAACTCAGGTTGCCTAATCACCCTCAGAATTTAAAAGAAAAATGCTCTCTGTGTATTAATGTCCACATGTAAGTCTTCTCATAAACTGGAAACTTTTGCAGCAAAGCCAGGGGCTTGCAAAGGGATGCCAGGATTAAAAATTAAACTGGTCTATAACTGAATGACTCTTCACAATTCCACAGATTCAGTATACACTTCACACTTTCAGGAGCTTGTTCTACTTTGTTACTGTTCTGTGTTCTAAAATCACTTACACATAAGAATATTAATTACAAATTTCATTATAAACATGCATAGAAGCTTTTTTCTCCTTTTGTGGCATTTTTGTAAATCCATGGTGATAATTAAATCCTCTTTGTCTATCATTATTGCTCCTGTCATTCTTATGTTCACAAATAACTATTAAACACCTCATGGGGTAAATGGTACAGTCTCCTGGCATAGCATTCCTCATTCTGCAGGTTCCCGAGAGAGTTTGCGTACTTGATGCATATAAAACCCCACTGAAATTTAGCTGGTTTAAGTTTGTAATAGAATCTTTGCTTCATTTACACTGTCGCTTTGTAGGAGACCACAAAGTCCTTTCCCATCCTCAGTGAAGCTGGACTGTGACTAGGATCACAAAATGTGAAAAACTTCTCAATAAGAATTAAGAAAATAAGAGCAACACCGCCAGAAAACAAGACTGGCAAAATGTTCTTGCCACACGCTAAGCTTTGTAGGAAGTATATGAGTGGATTAAGACACTTCTAATTGCTTGACACTGGAAATCTCCATCTCAGGTTTTTAAAAAAAAAAGAAAAGAAGATTTGGAAATTTTTATAACGTTGAATTTCACCATTAATTAGGATGTGAGCCATGTGGTCCAGTAGTTAAAGCCAAGGGCTTGGCAATAAGAAGATCACGATGTTCTAATTATGCAGTTTGGATAATTTTCCATTGTCTTTATTATATTTATTTTATTCACACGTGTGCAGTGGATGCTTTAAAATGTGAAAATCAGACTTAAAAATTTGAGCTACCTACAATTCTACATGAAACTTCTATATGGAGAGCTTATGTATATTTTCTTTTATATTTTTCATTCTCCCTTTTTTTCCTCACCTGCTCAGGTCTTTCAGTAACAATGCACATACAGAGACTTCTGTTCTTAACCTGCTGGACAGAACCAATCTCCATCTATGCATAGGAAGAAATGCTTTTTGTTCTCATGGTTATGAGTTTCCCAATGGCCTGTTGGTGCAGGGTTCATTTGGAGATCCTTACTTTCTTTGCACATTTTAGCCTGAGTATCCACACCAGTATTATCAGGAAGGAAAGACTTCAGCATACTGGCTTCTGCAGAGGCGTAAGTTTTATGTTATCCTGGCCCATTTAGTGGATCATGAAATATGGATTTAGGATTTCCATGTGTTGCAGGTGACCCTCCTGAATTGTACTGAATTCCTATAGCTGCAGCCTCAAGAACATTGTGCACATTCTTGTTAGAATAAAGTGCTGTCTTCCTGTTGAGAGATGAATTGATATTAGTAAGCACAGAATTACATTTATATGAACCTACTCCCTGTGGTCTGGAACCTTGGTTGCCTTTTGCAATATGAGGCAGGACTGGGGAAGAGGACCTGTCTTTTTCCTGTTTGAGAGAACATCCTGTTTGTGAAGTACCTTCTTCATGGAAATTAAAATTGATAATAATTTTTGCTCTGGCTCACAGGGGAGAACTTTGCCTGAATTCAGTGACACTTCAGTTTCCTTGTTCGTGATGTGGTGATGAACACGGTGGGAGCTGCAAATCAAAGGCAGACAGAAGAGGTGGAATAGACTGAAATAATTTAAAAGTATAAGTACTATGCTTGACATCAGGAATTGTGTAAGGACATTAATTATTATTATAATAAAATAATACGGGTCAAACAATAGGTCAGAGAAGCGACACATCCACAGGTGCTCTGTACAGAGTGCCACGGTTAGCTGACTCCAAGGACACACAGTACTGTTCCAATTAATTGAGAAAATAGCTTGATACTTCACAGGTTGGAGCAGCCAGATCATTCTAAATCAGTGATTATCTTCCCTGCTACAAAGCATGTTTAATTTCAAACTTAATTGTATCCACATTTCCGTTTCTAATTAATCTAAATATAGAAATGCTATAGTAACTGAACAGCGTGTTCTTTGAGGAAATAAAACACAGCACAATCCCGCAGCACCAGAGTAATATGATTAAAGATATGTTTATGTAACACAGGTCTTTAAAAGTTAACTAATTTCCCATATGCTTACTATTCCTGTGATGCACTTTAGTTTTAAAGGAGAGATGAAAAATCTTCATCTTGCTTGTTTTATGCTTTGGGATTTCCAGTCTCTCTAGGTTGTCATGGAAGTGATGGAGGTGATTGAAAACGTAATCACCCACTTGATAGTGTATGATTTTGAATAGGGCAAGAATCCAATTTTTAGTGCAAAATTTCCAAAACTGATATGTGCACAAAGGTTTACATGCACTGATCTTCTTATAGTTAACAAGGTGTACTTCTGTAGTTTATAGCATGTGTATCTGAGAGGGTTCCTGCAGGTGCCAGGTATTCACAAGAAGGTCAGAATGGCCTGTAAGAGGTTAGGGCCTAGTTTTCTCACCTATGATTTTGCATGTACCATACTAGAGGGCTGCGACTGCTCTAAGACAATGTATATTTTTTTCATGTATCTGAAGCACACTGAAAACCAAAGATTTATCGGTGCTCTCTGTGACTGACCTCTGCCACTGGTTTGTCAATTTTCTTGCTGCTGTGCAGATATATAACCTTATAAAATTGAAAGCCTGGGAGTAATGCATGGTTGAAATAGCTCTGAATATTTCTTTTCATCTAAAAGAAAACCTTTTTTTAAACAACCAAGCTGGATTGCTCTGTTTTGTTCTGGGTTGTTGTTTTTTTTTCCATCTGGAAGTGCTGCACATGCACTGATTCTGATGGACAGTATTATGATTGATATTTTTGAGGTTGATTTGGAAGTCCTGGTCAACCAGCATTTTGCAAGAAGGTAAATGGAAAAACTGTAATGTTTACCTTTATTGTTAGTAATGCCAATATGACACAAACCACAGTTGGAGCTTTAATATGGTTTTGAGCTTGGAGTTAAATCTAATATTTAGACACTCATTGGTGGAAACTGAGTGCACTGAGGAAACTTTGTTCATAAACTCTCTCTGAGGAATCCTCTGTTTCCACTTGATACAAAGCTAAGATATAGATTTATTTGTTTTACTTAATAGTCTCAAGCAGAGAAAAGAGCTTGTGTATCTTCTTTCCAGCTGAAATTCTTAGTCCTGATGACATCCAGCTGGTGGGCTCAGTGAGAGAGATCAGCCAGAGAGAGACTGGATGGTGGAATGGAAGATCCAGAGGCAGAGCTGCAACAGGAGAGTTGATAAATGAAGGGGTTCATTTCATTCAGTAAAACATCTTTAGGAAAAAAAAACTTTAAAATTCTGACATAGAAATTCTGGTACTTCTGGGAAAAAGAATCGCTTCTGAAAACTGATCTGAGTTCTTGAAAAGATGATCCTTTTCCTTTCAACACGTAAACCAGACTTAAAGCTGTTTACTAAGAAGAGAGCACCACCTTGTGTTAGTAAGTCACTACATCTTGTAAGACAGGATGTGAACGTTTTCTCGCACAATTGAATTGAACTCGAAGAATAAAGATGTACTTTTTTTTTTTTTTTAAGTCACGTAGTGGTCTTGCGCTTGTGCTGTAGAATGCAGGTGACTTTTTTTTTTTTTTTTCCCATTATTTAATCTCTATTTCTCTTACACTGTATATAGTCTTGTTGTGAAGGAGACAAGGAAGAGTTTGAGGTCTCATCTATTTTCTCTTATACAAAGCTAAACTGATCATGTTTAATTTTTTGTGAAACAATATTCTTACAACCAAATTATCAGAGCCAGTTTTGTTTGTTTGTTTGTTTGTTTGTTTTGTGTGTGTGATGATGAACATTTCATTAACAATTCGCTATTTACTACAGGACCTTAATCCATAATTTTCTAATTTTGTACAAATAATCTTTGCTTTTTTTTACAGACGGACGTGTGTTGTGATTAGGAGCTTTTTTAAAAGGAACTTGGCTCTTCCAATTTCATGGAAATGAGCCCGGAGAAAAGTATCACCATAGGATGGAGCCAGTGGAAAATGAAGAATAAATCTCTGCATTTCTAAGTTTGAATATAAATGTCTGACTCTAAACTAAAATCGGATTGTAAGTAAGTGGGGAAATAAAAATACAAGGAAAAATATGCCTCTGAAGTAAAAGAACTTAAAGCTGAATTCTGAAGAGGAGTTTAATGTATTTTCATTAAACTTATTCCCCTATGAATGAAACAAATATATGTGGTGTGAATGAAAAGCAGACAAATCTTTTACTTCCAGGAACTATGCTAGAGATGTAGACTGAAGCTCTAACATACGTTTCAGATTCTTTAAAAGGGTAGCTAAGCTTCAGAATTAATTATTTGATCTCAGAGACAGAGACATGATATATAACATGGTGCCCAGCAGTGAATACTGCATGCCTATAGTCTGGATCTGTATATAGTTATGCAGCTCTTGCTTTGAGTATTTGCCCTGAACCATATAAACTAACCACAGTGGTTGTCAGTCTACATATGTGTTCCCTGCTGTTCCCAGAATCCCAGCATGTGTTCCCAACATGTGTTCCCAGGATATTCCAGCTGTATACTATCAGTTCTGCTCTGAATCCTGTATAATACATCAGGTAAAGCCTGTTTTCCCACCATGGAGGCACGGTAGATTGATGTCTCCTTTGGCGAAAGGAGGCAGAGATGCTGCAGATTTGGCGAGAATTCATAGTTAGTTCTGGTGCCTGACTTAAAGTTACCATGGCTGCATCTTTAAAAGTGCAGGAAATTCAAATGTCTTGTACAAAACATCATCTCCAACAGTGCATTTGAATATCCTGTGCAAAGGTGTCATAGATGCTTATTTTCAGAGAATACATTGAATCAGGAGGACGTTGACTTAGTAAGACTGGTTTAAGACTGGTTTAGGTCAAAAACTTGTGAAGAACCAAGGCATAAGAAAACATTTCCAGTCCAGCTTTTTAGAATAATTTCAGATTAAAATTAATTGATTTCCATAAACCCCCCTCATTTTACTTGTTTGCTTTAGTACTAGAGTACCTCTAGTGCTCTAGAATTTGCTATTGTTGATAATCTTCATATAAAGGGGATCTTCTTTTTATTTGGCTGGTTTTGGTTGTTTTGGTTTGGTTTTGGTTGGTTTGTTTTTTTTCCCCAAAAACTGGTTACAGCTATACTCTGTAAGGGTTCAAAGAGGAGGAGCATAAAGATACTACATGTTTGTTAGGACACTGAGATAAGTATCCTGTTAGTAGGGAAACTAGAAGACATTGATATAAAATCAGATTAGCTTTGAGTACTGTAAGAGGCCATGGTAAGAGTGTGTATAGTAAAAAAGGCTAAGCAAAGCTCTATTGCCTTGGACTTAAAAGAAAATTCAAACCAGAAACACCTATACTT
>WTXV02033416.1:0-13588 GCA_009823435.2 Nymphicus hollandicus
AAATTAGGATATTTAAATTATTTTTTTTTGGAGGGGGGTGGATGTGTGGACTGTATCTAGGGATAATTCTTTATCTGTTTTAATTAGCTATTGCTCACAGTCTTAAAGGACTTGCTCTTAGCTGTGAAAGATGAAAATGTCATACTCTGTGTCTTCATACTTTTGCCGAAACGGGAAGATTAGAGAACAAGAACGTGGATGAGCATGGGCTACATATCAATGGAAAGGAGGAATAAGGTTTTTTTTTTTTGTTTGGTTTTTTGTTTTTGTTTTTTTTTTTTTTTTTTTTTTTTTTTGATTGTGGCTTAAAAAGTTGTATTCATTTAAAGTCAAAACATATAAAGAAACAAGAGAGTTAGCTCTCAAAGTTCGAGGTCAACCTTAAGGTCTGTGTTCACTAGCTTTGACTAAACTAGAAAAGTAGTAGGAGTATCTTGTCTTGCAGTATTAGACTGTCACAATGCTTACCATGAAATAGTGAGCAGCTGACGTTAAACAGGTAGTAAAATGGAAAGCTTTATTTCTAAACTCTTAAAATTATATATGAACCCATTCTAAGAAGAAAATGGAGCATGCGTTGGAGAAGATAGATAAGTCTAGTCTTCTCCTCAGTGCAATACAATGTTTTATACTGCCATTTTCTCCTTATTATATTTTATTTGTACTCTCAGCATAATGAACTGTATCATGGGGGTCATAAAAATTCCAGAAATGACTAATAACCTTCTTCTCTTTTTGAAACACAGCATAAGTTAAGTAAACTGTGCCAAAGCAGTTAATATTTTGTTTTCTCTACATGTGTAACTATCAGCCCTACTTCTATAGTTCTGCACTCTTTTTTTTTTTTGTGTTTAAAGGACAAAAATAATAGGAGACAGAACTTCATAACTTTAGCTACAGCGTAAACACATGACCCCAATCTCTCTTGCTTCTGTTCTTTGATTGCTTTCTAGTACGAAGTTGATGGTATCTCAGATTAAATTTCTTGAGCATTAGAATCAAGCTCTCGGTGATGAATTTGGCAACTTCTCCCATATCACACTGGAGCAAATGTAGTCTCATATATATGCCCTTCCCCCTTTTTACTAAGTTTTGGAGAAATACTAAGTCTTTGAATTTGCATAATTTAAAAGAAGGACATATAGAAATTAAGATTAATTACTTTGTTTCTTATACTATGTTTATTCTCCTTGACTAACTACTGGGTCAGACTTGATGTTCAGCTCTTCAGAGCTGGGCTTTGAGAAGCTGAGATGTACAACCTATTAAATTATAGAGCTTTTTATATTCATTTTTGTCTTTCTACTCAAGGCATTGCTGAGGGCTTGTTTATATGCATTACTATACCTTTTTAAATTAAGGTGTAATTTAAAATCAGTTTCATTAAACTAGTCCAATAGGCTCTGCAGCCACACTTATTTCAGCATAATCTAAGTTTATTTCAGGTTAGTGTAAATCATCTAGGAACATTGTTAGCTTAGAATGTAATAATCCATTAAATTAGACTAATATTGAAGATGTCCTCACAGGAGTTTGTGCTGGTATATACTCAAATTAGAGCAAGTTTATGTCTACACAAGGAATTAGAAATGAAATCAAGCACCTACTATCATAAATTCCATCACCTGGGTCAGTAATTTGGAGGAATTGGTATGCAGGGAAAGAAGAGTGAGAAAAACAGAGCTTTCCAATTTGCCTGAGCAATGCAAGTGGTCATGGTGTGTGTAAGGACTAAATCTTTGTAGGCTGTTTTACTCCTTGCTTCTTTAGGCTTGGTATAGTCAGTAACAGCAATGACTTGTAATGCTGGTTAGGATTGCACCAGTCTGGAGAAAAGCCGGGGTAGGATGCTTCTTTCCTCTGGGTAAGCTGCTTTCTGCACCTGAACTTGTTCCTTCAATTCTACCTGCTGTTACTATTGCATGGCATTGCATTGAGTGGTGTCAAAATTCCCAGAGATGCTCTAGAGGCTTCCAGCTTCCCAGAAGTTTCCTCAGGATTTTTCCCCCTGATGCTCAGCCAGGCTCCTGTTGTGCCTGCCTCATCCTGAGCTGTCTGCCAGGCCAGTGGTGTGTATGCTGGGCTCCCGTGCCCCAGCCTGAGACCGTGAGCAAGGAAGAAAAGACAGCTTCCTTTCGTGGTTCAGCTAGTAAATTTTGTGTTTGTTTTTTTCACAGCTCAATCTGATGCTATTTGCAGATATCATGGGAGGGATGGTTGGAGAAGAAGACAAATATAGGAGTGGGGGTTTTGCATGAGGAACAAGCTGTGTTTTGTGGCTCTTCTGCCACAAAAGGATTTTTGGGAGGGAAATATGCAGGTGCAAAATGTTAAAAATAACCTGTGCTCTATATCTGGAAAGTTTATAATACCATCTGTGCTTTGGCACAGCTTTCATCAGCAGAGAAATACTGGGCTGCTTCCCTACTCCTAGTAATTTCTTCTACTGAGTTGCCACTTAAAAAAAATTAAAAGTTGTGCATTTAGTAATATTCACTGACTTTTTTTTTTTAATGGATGTATGAAAGATGCATTTTTGGGACCTAATTTTAATTCTTCTAATTTGAGAAGTTCTACCTAATTGAAGTTCAGATTATTCATTTACTTTAGCTGAACTAGTGCAAAGACTAAAAAAGTGGGACAGAGGAAGGGGCAGAGTCTTTTCTTAAGAAATTGGAGTTTACTGCTAGATTTGCTGTCTGTCTTTTGTTTCACTGACTTCTTTTGCTTTTAAGATGTAAATAGATCTCGTGTTTACAGCTCCTCAAGGAGAATGTACTTAGGTGTTATATACCTTCGGGGGGGCCTGTGCTCTTTCAAGAGGCCTTATTGAGCTAAACTGTCTTTTACTGTCAAGTTATATGTAGCTCTTGAATTTTTATTTATTATTTTTGTGGCACCTTCAATATAATTTGAGCTGCTAGACAGAAAATCTGTCATCTTTGTGTGTTCTCCCTTGTAGGCACTGATTGTGAAAACCTGGTTGTTGTCTTAATAGCTTGTCTGTAAATATGTAAGCACTAGCTTGTGTACAAGCTACAAAAGACATGTCTTAAGGTAGAGAAAATATAAAATCATGTGTATATACTTGGTATGCAGAGCTCTTGGTTTTTACTTTTCGCTTGATTGGATAGTGCACTTGAATTTGCTATAGGTTGAATGTATGCATATATTTTGGTATGATGATTGCTGGCCATACAAAAAGCAAAATTTATTTGTGTTCAGTATTGTGATTGCAATCTGATTATGGCCTGTGAGTCACACTTAACAGGGTTTATGTTTGTATGTGAAAACCAAAAAATAGTGGAGTGCAAGCTCAAGCTTTCTGAATGCTGTGAAAGCGAGATGGGCTCTCTGCACTGTAATCCATGCTCTCTTATTTGGGCCTGCAAGTGATGAACTTACTGCTTTTGTGTGTGCATTCATTTGTTTCTGAGGGAGGAAAGGCCAACTCAGAATTTACAAGTACTGTGGATTGGTTGCTGCTCTTGATGTGATATAATCTTGGGAACACCACAGACAAGTGCACCCAGAATTCTGGTTCTTACTTCAAAAGATAAAAAAAGTTGTTTGTTTGTTCGTTTGGGTTTTTTTTCATTGTTGCTGTTGTTTATGGGAGTTTTTGGGGTGGGGAGATGGAGGGGTTTATTTTATTTCCTGCTGAAGACAATAGGGAAATATGTGGCAGCACAGATTATCCAGAGCAGTTTGTTTTTTTGTACTTCTTTATTTCATTTTTCTACAACATGCTGTAAAAACCAGAAAGTACCATTCCTGCCTTGGAAGACAGAAGGCTATGAAACTAATGTCGTGAGGAAGCAATGAAACTGGAGGCTGTAGTTCTCTTGGGGATTACAGAATGAGACCTGAACTTGAAATCCTCACATAAACAAGATGTGCTTCATGGCACATTTAAATTTCTGGTAGTTTAACCCCCTCCCTACCATGACACAAGAAATTCGTTGGCTACATAGTAAAGCAGCAAATAATACTTGGCACCAGTCAAATGTTTTGAGTTGCTACTGAATTTTTTCCTCATCTCATTTAGATTTTTGGCACATCGAATTTAAAGAACCTTTTATTTTTTGTTTTAAACCACATGTGCTCATGACGGTTTTGCTGTTAAAGTATTAAATGCTGGTTTAATTCTTGTGCACTTGTATCTGTAATTTACTCTTGCTTCTTGCTTGACTTTGCAACAGTCTTACGTAATTCTTTCTTAGTAATTGTGTTCTGTATCTATATTTGAGATTTTCTTATTGTCTGTCTCTTGTTTTTTCCATCCTGTGTGAGAATTGTTTAGACCTGCCTGGTAGACTTCGTAGAGCTATGGATAAAGAAATTTATGAGGGAAATGCATTTATTTTTATGTAGGATTCCTTTCCTGTCTTGTCTCCTCTTCTTACCTGGACATCTCCAGAAGTAGCATGAAAATAATTTGGGAGTGAGTGTGACCCTTCAGCGAGATTAAGTGACCAGAACATCTCCAAGATCTCTTTTTATGACCTTTTTTTTCTTTCAGTTTTCTATGTTGTCTAAAAATCTTCACACATTTGTAATGTTAATAAGGGAGCACCATGGATGATGGAATGAAAATATGTTCCATCTCTGTTTGGTCAATCTCCTAATTCTGTTTGTCTTTTAGGACATCTGTGGCTAATTCTAAGTTGCCTCAGAAAGGTAATAGAAAACAGCAAACTTAAAAAATGCTGGAAAGGATCATGGGCTCCAAGCTGTAAAGTTTTTCTGTTTTATTTTATGCAATGTTTAAAGCCAGAGAAGTATATTAGAGGTTTGGACTGCTTGCTCACCTGGAGTTTATGGCTTGGTTCTAACCAATTTTTCTAGTCAAAAACTGGTCTTGGATTGCATTTTCATTTTTCAGTTAGTGTAAGGTTACAGCTTGGTAAGTGCTTATTGGTGCATGACAAGCATGGATTAAAGAAAAACCCCAGTTTTCACAAATGTAGGAATGAGAAAGATTTACTTTCTGAATGACATGTCTGGATAGATGGAGGGTTGGATTCTGCCAGACTTGAGCGTTGTGTCTCTGTCTGGATGTGTCACTGGTTAACCAGCTGGGAAAAACTGACAGTTGTATGATAGAGTCAGAAGGTAATTATTGGACTTTTTTCCTTCTTTTACATGTTTGTTCAGAGGATGAATTCCTCTAAATGATTCATTTTTGACCTTAATGAAGAACCACCCAAATTCCTGGTATTTCTATTTCTGAAGGACTGTTGTTCTCATCTCTTGATTGGTATGTTCTGGTGCAAACTCATTTCCACATTTGCACTGCAAGGCACTGTGGAGAAGCTGCTCTGCTGTAACTTGAAGATACTGCCAGAAAATGGGAGGCTTTTACTATGCATCTCACACTTTTAAATTGTAGGTATTTGGAGATAAAAAGCCAATTTTGCAATCACCTCACTTTTCCTGAATGCCTCAGTCACTCCAGAAAATGGAATTGCTTAAGGAAGCCTTTGGATTTAGAATTCCATTATTAATATGGACTTGCATCTCCATTGTGATCAGCTGTGTCTTTTCCTGAATGGATGTAGTCATTTGTTTCATTTCTGTGCTTTATCAGGAATGAATGGAGGTGCATTCCGGTTCAAAGGATGGTAGATGTGACCACATCATGTAGTAACTTTTGCATGATGTAGGTGAAAGCCCTTCTTATTTTTGTAGCTAAATTATTTTCAGTTAGAAGTTGATTTTTCCTAGAAAGGTTATGCCCATGTGGTTAATATGAATGCTTAATAGATATCATAGTTAGTTAAATATATCATCAACCAGACCATTCCCATTTACCATGCAAGCCTCAGGGTAAAAAAAATAAGCTTATTTTGAAGCTGTTTTTAAATCATAAGTAATTACATGATTCATAACTTAAGGTAGTTTGTTGTTTGTTTTGCAGAACTTAACAGCTATCTTCAGTTCGTTCTTGCCCGCTGTGTTTTAATCAAGTATGCATTTTAAGGCTTCTACTTGTCAAGTTTTGTCTTCATTGTTATTCCAGTCAAGCTTTTTATTTTTCAATATAGCTGATACCTGGTTGATTTATTAAATGTGCTGTCAGCTCAACTACTTACTCTATTAACTAGTCACGTCTTAAATTTTTTTGACAGTGTTGATATAAGTGGGAAAATGGACGTGATTCCATCCGTTCATGTCAACTTCTACAGCAAGGAAAGCTGAATTTTGGCTTACAGGATAGTTTTTGTCCCCTTAATATGAAATTGTCATTCTCATATGGCTGAGCATTAAGACTTTAGAGAGCTCAGAGCAGTGCTGGGGTATGTGTGTGTTAATCTCTTTTTGCATATATATAGTCTGTTTGAGCAGGTAGTAATACAGGCAGGACTGTGAGTTTGATCAAAGAGAGAACTGCATGATGTACTAGCAGATGTACCCAGTTATGGGGATAATGTGAAAAAAAATTTAGCGGAACTTAGCTGAAACAAGGAATTCAGATTTTGGTGAGCCATCCAGGCAGCAATGAGGAGAAAAGCCTATGCTTTTCTATACTATGCTAGATGTAAACTCTGAGCTGGTTGCCAGAGCCACAATCTGGAAGGATCTGTATGCCAAGCTGCTTATGCTGAACTGAAAAACTTACAGTAGTTGCTTGGGGTCTCTTATAGCATGTCACTAAACCTCTCCTTATTAAGAAAATAGCAGGTTAACATGCAGTAGAAAATGCTAATTGGGCACTGCATTACTGTGGTTTGAGCTATAGAAAGACATTGATAAGATATGTCAAACCAAGTGAATGATATTATTAGACTCCACAGTTCAATCAGGACAATAGGCATCTTCTTTATTAGAAAATTTGGCTGAATCAATGAAACAGGCCGTTCAGTCAGCAGATTATGAATCTCAGTCCCCAGGGTATATGAAAACACAGCTACTGCTTTAATGTATGCAGTCTGATCATGACAGTATAGAAACATTTATTGAACTAGTGAAGTATGTACTTGAAAATGGAATGACTTCTGTCTTAAAGGGTATCTTGTATCATGAGGATCAATAAAAACTCTATGCCGTATGAATCCTAAAGATGATTCTGTATCTCTGAGCTGTTTCCTAGCTGTTTTATGTTCTCAAGTTGGTGCAGACAACTATATAGAAAAACTGTCATTTAAGCAAATTTGTTTTCATCCCAGCATGGTAAATAGAATCCTTTTGAAGATATATACTTGAATGAATTTAAAAGGCAAGAAGGTCTTATCCACTATTTTGGAAGAGTCAGGTTGGAAATAAGGATAAGAATTGATTTAATTCATATGTAATCTATATATTATTTTGCATATATATATTTGATTTGTAATGTGTGTTTATTTTGTACATTGTATTAATTTTGGGTTTAATTTTGTCAAGGAGCGAGGAAGACAAGTGCCACACACTTTTAGTTTTATACCTGTGTTAAGCAGCTGGGAGGCAGAATTCTCTGATGGGACCTGCAACTAGCAGTCTGAAGATGTAGCTCTTCTCAGTTTGGTTGGTTACAGGATGTTTTGTGAAAATCTCTTGGTAAGTTCCTTCTTCTCACTTCTTTTTTTTTTTTTTCAGAGTTTCTGGCCTTGGTGGCAGGATTATTTTGCATGTGTGTGAGAAATCCAGGAGGAATTGTAATATGAATAATTATTTATCAGTTAAATATGATTCGTTATAAACAACTGATCAGTAACTGATAGTTCACTGTATGATCTGAAGCATCCTTCTTTCTCAGTAGTATCTGGAATGGTTTCTCTGTGGCATTTTACAGTGCATTGACTGATCAGAAGGATTTTGAAATGACTAAAGCATTCCCATACAATTTGTGCACAGTTATGCATTATTAATTCATGCAACAAAAATTGGGGAAGTATTCAGTTTATTTCTCACAGCAGTTGAATATGAATAATTTTCACTTGTGAATGGGATTTCTTCTCACTTCAGTTTTTTACATAACAAAAAGTTTTCCTAGACTTCTTACACAGATAATTGTAATGGAAAAAATACAGACTTAATCATGTGGAGACAGTTAATTTCAAAAGAAAGCTTATAATAACCACCAGTGTTCCTCATATTTTGTCTTGTTTCTGTACATGAGCTGAAAACTGCAACTTTTAAATATGCATCTGAAGTTGTCCATTGCTAATTTTATTGTGTGTAGGATGGTCTGAGAAAATCAGCAAGCATTTGGGCTGTACAGTTTCTCTCTCTCTCGCATTAATATGTTTGGCTTTGCGATGAGGTTATTGAGATAAGTGTTGCAATATACTTGACAGGAAAACACAGTCATAAAATTACATATATATATATATATATGAAAAAGTATGTATACGTGAAAATAGTAAATGTATATTCTGGTTTGACTTAGTGAGATATGTAAGGATTACATGTTATGTATATAACGAGGGTGTGTGTGTGTGTGTCTGTAAATCTGTATTACTTCTGAAAAGCATCCTTTTACCTCTCATTCTTACCTCAGTTCCCAGTATGCCTCTTCCATCTCTTAGTTTCTTGCCTGTTAACTTAATTTTCTATGTATCAGAGACTTACGCATTTTAGCAAAATAGTAGGCAAAGCAATGAAATTCTATAAACGCCTCTGTTTTCTTTATCTCAGTATATTAAAAGAGCATCTCCTGCAACAGACTCCCAGGTTGAGATTGGGGTCGGTAATTATTATGGCAATAACAGCCAAAAAAAACCCACAAGAGTAACCATGAATAAACAATATTTTGAAAATAGTGTGTATGTAAATTATTATTCCTCAGCTTGGTAAGTCTCTGCTCTGTTAGAAAAGCTATTTTAACAGGTTTTAACTTACTATAATTTGCCACTTCCCAGGAATTCTATGAAGTACACAAGAACAGACATATAGGAGGAATTTTACTGTCTTGTCCAACTGAGTTTCCAATTCAGATATGGATATTCAGATATGTTTTGTGTTGGAAGGGACCTTAAAGATCATCTAGTTCAACCCCCCTGCCGTGGGCAGGGACACCTTCCACTAGGCCAGGTTCTCAAAGCCCCATGGGATTGAAAGCTTCCAGGGATTGGGGCAGCCACAACTTCTCTGGGCAACCTGTTCCAGTGCTTCTTCCCCCTCACAGTGAAGAATTTCTTCCTTATATATAATTTGAATCTACCCTCTTTCAGTTTAAAGCCATTCCCCCTTGTCCTATTAAGGGTCATGAATGGAATCATAGAATCATAGAATAGTTAGGGTTGGAAAGGACCTTAAGATCACTTAGTTCCAACTACCCTACCATGGGCAGGGATGCCTCACAAATAACACTGTTTATCTGTCTCAGCAAAATGTTATCTTAATAGCATGGTTGTTAATAAATTATACTTAATAAATTGAGAATTGTGGGTTGTGTTTTTTTACTATTATTTTTTTAAACTTCCTGTTCCAAGGGGAGTTGGAAATCTTCGTTTTGAATCAGACAAGAAAGTGTTATGCAGTGTGGCTGAGGGTACAGTTCCTTACAAGCTGGTAATATTTACTGCTTTGAAACTGATACAGAGGTATGGGATATTTTTGCAAAGTTTTTGCAATGAAAATTGCAAAATACCTGTAGAAATTAAATCCGCTATTAATACTGGATTTTGAAAATGGCTTCAGAAATAGATTTAAAATTAAAGGTAATATCATTCTGAAAGTTCAGATATTATGGGAGCCGCTCTTTAGATGTGGCTCTAAACTCGGTATTCAAATCAGAGTTTCATACTGTTATTGCTGTTTCTAGGTGAATGAATATAATTGCAAAAAGAGGGAATTATTCAAATCACTTTAAGTTTGCTTAATATTTAACCAAGAGACAAACTGGGCATTAAACTGAAAGCTAAACATTTTAAATGTGCTATCAATATTGAAGTAAGTGTTTAGGTGGTTGGTTTGCCCACTTTTGCTATCATCTGCTATTTTAGAATCATCCTCCTTTGTAAGAGTGGATATGAAGTTAAAAGAAAAAAAGCTGCATAACTAAGACCCACAGTATTTTGCTGCCTACTGTTTAGTGGCTTTGCTGCTTACCATTGTGGAGATGGACTACACTTTTGGTTCAGGTAAATGCAATTTGTTCAAGTTAGTGATAGTTGTCACTGGCATTAGAACTGGATTAAAATTCCTGTGCTAAGGGTCTGTAGGTTAAAGATTACCTCTCAAGTCATCTGCTGAACGAAGTTATTTATTAAAAGCAGGAAAAGAATCATGTTCTTGAAGTCATTATTTTAAGCAGTAGGAAACTGTGTTGAAAAGTTTTTAAAGAACATTCTTACATTACTATTTGTCCTTATTAAGGCATGTTAGCAATACACATTTCTGTTAATTCAAATTATATTTTAATAGTCTTCTTACTGGAGTGAATTTGGAGGTGACAGTTACATTTTCAAAACCCATTATATACTCTAATCTTTTACTGTTCTTTCCATCCAAGAACCAGCAATATATATTCTCTTTGGGAAGCATGATTTTCCAGCTGTTACTCTAATAGTTCATTCTACTCGCCTCCCTTTCACACATTTCCTGTGTAGTTCTAAATCTTATCCACCCTTTAAAGTTCAGTTTGAGTTTCTGAGAACTTTTTCTGCTTCTGTAGATTTGTATGTCCAAAGAGCTGTCTGCCACAGTCTGCTTCTCAGGTTTTCCTGCTTTGCTTTCCTTTTTTATGCTCTGTTCCTCCTCTTTTCCATTTTATTCTCCTACCTTTGAACTGAGCAGCAAATATCCTTATGATATTTACAGGAGAAATAGTATTTGGATAGTTCTTTGTTTGGTATTTCCATTGGAAATATCACAAGCAGTCATGTTTCCATGATATTTCCATTGACATTAACTTCAGAATGACTTCCTTTAATCGGGCTTAGGGGGGAAGAAGCTTCATATTCATTGCCAGTTTTGTGTGTTTACTTTCTCTCTTTTAAAATCATTTTGTAAATTAACTGGGAGGAAAAGATCACAATCAGTTGGCTTGTCTTTATTCTGACTGAAAACTAAAGCAAATGTAACTTCTGCAGCTATGTAATGTTCATATGGAGGAAGAATATATTGAGGTGATTTAAATATTTATATATATAAAAGCTTAAGCTGCTGGAAGAATATATTAAAGGAAAGACATATGCTAATGTTTGAAAACTAACGAATTATTTCATGCATCAAGAAATTTAAATTGTTGTCCAGGTATGAGAGGCCTTGTTTTAAGGCCTGACTTGTATAAGGTAATTATTCAGAGCTTTCTGAATATTTCTGATTATTTCTTTTAGAAAAAGCAAATAAAAATTGGTTCTAATTTAACATTTTATTCATAGATTTGTATTGTACTAGAAGGGCCTAGTAGGTGAGTTGAAATGAAAAAAGATGCAGTAGAAATCTTCTTCCTACATAACGGCATGCCCCATGCTGTTATTGATTCCGTTACAGAAAAATGCTCATGTTGTTATCCAGCTGTGTGCTGATCAGTGTAGTTCTCCAAACATCAGTCTCCCTGAACATACAGTGCCCGATTTTTGTAGCTTCGTACTCCACAGTTATTGGACTGGAACAGATAGATAGCTTGGTATTTGTAGACTTTTTCTACCTGTGGTCCATAAATGTACTTCTGAGTCAAAAGCCATGGTCTATCTGCTGATTGCACATACCAGAGGCCTTTATAGTCAGGTAATTTCATGACGGTAAGTAATGGTAAGAATAGGGATGAGAAATATCTGGGAAGCTGGTACAGCTGGTAATACTTAACTTTATTACAATAATCAACATTCATGTGCCAGAAATTCAACCGATATAAGGTATATATCATGATGTTCCAAACAAGAATTCTAATAACGGGAAAAAAAAAAACCCAACCCCCCAAAAAACCCCACCTGAAATAAAATACTGAAGTTAATAATGAGAAAGTTCTTGTATTAGGACAAAATATTTTTTTTTGAAGAAAAATGAAATAGATTGTATTGGACCAGAAATGACAGTAATTAACTTCTGCATTTAAAACATGCAGCTGCAGTGCACTATGCCTGAAAGAATGGTTTTGTGGAGTTAGTCGAGACCTGGATTGTGTTACTGGCATTTTCACAAAATTACTGAACTTCTGTCAGTCAGTCACAATCTCTGTAGTTAAATGAAATAACTTTTCTGCTTCAAGAGAATATGAAATGATTGTGGGGTGCCAGGAGTAATGCTGGCTGTACAAATGTTTAGCTAAATCAGTGCTTTAGGTTGCACGTTTGTGTAAAATCATACTAGAAAATTAGATAGAACCAGCCATGCAGCCCATTTTAGGCTGTGGGTAATATTTTACCTTAACTTGCACCTGACAGGAGTTACAGGCACCAATGGATTGGAAGCTAAGTGAAATGTCATCCAGTTCAGATGAAAAATTCATCTTATTGTAGCAGGTGCTCAGGCAAATAACAGTGAATCAAAATACTGAGCCATACGGTCTCTTTGAAGTTCCTCAGACTCATCCTGTTGACTTTGACAGGTTTTTGATTGCTTGTTTAGAAACACTAGTGTCCTGTGATGTGTAGAATCTACAACAGTTCATGTGAGTACTTAGCCCTTGTAATGAACATTTGAAGGAGGCTGCTAAAGAGCAGGGGCACTGTTTTTCCAGAATGTAGTTAGGGCAATGTCATCAGATAGTGAGAAGAGTAGGTTCTTTTTGAAGCCTGGGTACTAAAGAGTTATGACAGCTTTGACTGAAAATCCTTCTGACTCTGAGATACTTCAGCCTCTTTAGCAAACTTACTCTGCCTCCTTTTATTCAAAACATGGTGTCTTTACATTAACATTCTGCAATGTTCTTATATGCTTTTTAATCATTTTTTTAATGAGAAGATAATTATGTTCCTATATATTTAATCTGACAGATCTGACTGAAATTGGCTAACAGTTCCAGAAGTTCCTTAGGAACCTGCATGGAACCCTCAAACTTTTTCCCAAGAGAAGTCATCCGTATTATTAGCTAAGATTATTTATTTTTGCTTCTCATTAATTCAGCTGCCCTTAATGATGAAATAAACCCCCAGATTTGCTCTTTGAGATGTGTTGCAGTGGCTTACCTGCTTCTTTTCTGTTGGATGTTTTTCAGGCTTGTATTTTTAATGTTGCCATTAGCCAGCATGTTGAATGGTGAGAAATTATAAATTCTCTGAATCAGTTTTTAGGTAATCTATCCTGAGCGCCTTATTGGCAGCATAATATGATTCAGAAGCAGAAAAAGCCTGTGGAAGTCATAGGTGACAGGGATCGTGTTTATTCATTAGAAACACAAATGTCAGCAGCAGGAGGACTATTTTAAACACTCCATTGCTCTTGACAGAGTTGTGACAGCCATGCCAGGTTCATGAAACCTGTAAACTCACAGGACAACTTAATTAAAGACCAAGATGATGTGTATTTGAGAGGAAAAAAAAAAGTAGTAACAGACCGAAATGAAAATCAGAGGTGTGAATAATCTGAAAAGAATGCTTTGACAAGGTACTCCTCCTTGTTAAGGAGGAGTCAAGTTCTTTGACAAGAACTTCCTCCTTAAATCCAATCTAAACTTCCCCTGTTTAAGTTTTAACCCATTACCCCTTGTCCTATCACTACA
>WTXV02033418.1:1106-13159 GCA_009823435.2 Nymphicus hollandicus
TGACTGCTTTTTTTCTACTATTTTCTTTTACACAGATTGAATTTGGGATTTTTAAAAGTTTTTGAGACTAAAATATTCAAATTTTTTTTTTTTTTTTTTTACTTCTTTTCTCCTTTCTTCGCTCAAAAACATACAAGGAAAATAATGTTAAATGTTCCTTACACTGTCTTTAATTACTACACTGGAGGCTGAACCCTATACCCAAACACTTATGAATTCTGGGAGAGTAAGCGTGAATCTGAGTTTTTTCTGACTCTTGTCTAGAATACCTAGACTGTGCTACTGCTGCTTTCTAGGTTCATTTCATGATTTCATTTCTTTAATCTAAACACACACCACTAGCAGGGCAGGGCTTATTGGCAACAGTCTCTGATGCTGAAAATGGTGGATAGTGGAGAGGGAGGCTTCAAAGAGAACATCAAGACATTCTGAGACCAACAGGGGCAAATTTAAGGGAGTTAATTGACACTGCCATAAAAATGGGAAACACCTGAGCAAATACATCACAGATCAAAAGACAGAAAAATGGCCTACAGAAAATCAGAAAGAAAAGGAAAAAGGAAAGTAAAATACATTCCAAACCCTAAGAAACTCTGCATGTAGCTTTGTTAAATTAGTCATAGAGGTTCAATAAAGCTGCAAAAATCAGATTTTGTACGTCCTGGAGTTCAAGGTATTAAATCTAGTGGTTTGATTCACACCCTTTTATACTTGATAGTATAAGCTTACTGTAGAGAAATAACTGACTATGTCTTCTGATAACTAAAACATTACCACTGAAAAGCTTTTGTCCTTAATATCCTAAAAATAAAAACACACTTTCCTCACTCAGTAGGGAATATGTATGAAGTTTGATTATTTTTTCCATCATTTTTCTTTCTAAAATACCTAGAGGTTTGGTTTAGCTTCACCTAAGGTATGTCTATGAATGATGAAGTTAACATTTTGTAAGATACACAATTCTTTTACTGACTGGCAATAAAGTGATGAAATTTCTCTGCCCCTTGTCTTCAATAAAAATGAAATCATGTTTGGTTTTGTTTAGATTTTGTTTTATTTTGTAGCTCTAGAAAACTGAATTCTTAAAAAAAATTAAAAGCAAGAAAGGAAGAACACAGATTAGAGGAAATGACACCCAATACACAGATGGCCAGATACTGAAAATAATCTTGAAATGATGCAATAAAACGCTTTGTAGGTTTCTGTGCATAAATAACTCTAATTGCATATATATGTGCTCAGTTGTTCTCAGTTGCATTCCATTATCCTCCTTTATCCTTATTTTATCTACTTAATTGCCAAATCTTCTGCACAGTGAGTTTGTTTTCATAGCTACTGCAAAGCACAGACCTCCTTTAAAGTGCTATAAAAAAAATAAATAAAAGACACATCATTTCTGGGTGGTGATTACTCCAAAAATAATGTGTAACCCAGCAGTCGTTTACTAACTAATGATTACTGAGCTACCTTTATAATCAGAGGTACCTCCAAAACTTTGTGTTTAAGCATGTAACATGCCAATTGTTGCAGTTAAAACAATGACTATTAAATAGCCCACTTAGCTGAGCTTTTTTACATTCTGGGAAATTGCAATGCTAATTATGATCATCATAACTAATTCTTAGTTCTGATGATTGCCAAGTTAAAATGTGACTTAAAAAGTGTATCACTTGTAACTGGTGTAGAGTTCTTCATTTAGAGTATTTTTTTTTTTCTAACAGATGAGCCCAACTGAAAATACTGGCCACTCCCTGGTCCTAAAAATATCTATTCACAGTTACTTCCCAAAGTTTGGGAATTCAGGAAAGACTATCAAATACAGAAAACCATGTGGATGAAAACTAAGTGAGAGAAATCAAACTAAACAACATGTAGGAGCTAAGGGACCTTCTAGATGGCTGTTCTGCCTATGCTGAACTTCCCAAAGTGTTATTCTACCCACAGCTCCCTCTTCTCTCATGTCAAGGCCAGCAACCAGTCACAGAAGTATGATAATGTTGGTTACATTATAGACAATGTTATGATTTGCCAAAATGTGGGATTTGAAACATTTGTTAAAAGTGAGTTTGGTTTTCTTTTTAAAAATATGCAATTTCAAACCATATGGACAGAGTATATTTTAGGGTCTATTCTAAACTGTAGATACGTAGCTTTGAGGAATAAGTTTCTCTCTTGTAGTCTGATGCCTCTGAGTCTATGAGAGAAAAGATGCAATGAAAGCCTGTTTTGCGCTTTTGCAATACAAGCTTGGTCTCTAGGAATTCAGTAGAGCTTTTTTTTATTAGGTACAGTAAATGTTAGAATTACATGATCATAATACCGAGATTCCTGGTGATGTGTACAGAAGCTCTCAATTTTAGTGAAAAGCAAGAGTACTGAAGTATCCATTATTCATTGTAAAAGGGTTTTTAAAAACGGTCTGTCTATGATGTCACATTAAAGTAGAAACTAGGGGAACAATTATCAGTAGTGAAAATATTGACACTAACACTGTTTTGATACTGGCCTATCAAGAGACACAACTTTGAGTTTACTCCTTTTAGTTGCTTATGCCACAGACAATGTCAAGTTACATAAGCCATTATCAGTCATGGTCTCTGCTATCCGACTATTGCAAACATGGGGAAAGGGCTTAACGCTCATACTGACATTACTTGTTATTAGTCTGCAGAAATGAAGCTCTACACACATCCAAATATAGAACCAAATATGCCAAATACTTATGACCCGGGAATTAAAAATATTTTGATCATGAAATAAAATATAAAATAATTAAAAAAACCCAACAAAAATCCATGTAGTTTTGAAAAGATGCTTTTTGTTAAATAAAAGTGAGGCTAGAGGTGACACCAAAGGAAAAAACAAAAGTTCATTTAACTGAAGACACTGACAGTACACTTAATGTAACTGGCCACACACATCTAGTGGCATTTTACATGTCCCTCTGGAGCATTCAGATAGGACTGTCAGATAGGATACAGGAACCAGCAGCAGATGGCAGTCTGGCAGGAAAAGGACTAGATAACAGAACATGCTTCATTTAAATGAAATGTTATATTTATCTATGTGTGTATAGATGTGTTTGTGTGTGTATGTTCTTATATATATACACACACACGTGCAAGTTAATGTGACTTCATATTGATGTATAAATTAAACAGAAAAATGAAACATTAAAATTCTTTGAACTCAGCTAAATTAATCAGGTTTTCAGACTATACAGATGGAAAAAGTCTGTTTACAGAACAGGAACAGAAATAATCCCAAAGTATTTTTACTAGATCAGACTCAGTTTCTTTATTGTTTTTCTGTCTTGAATTTGACACATTCCCAGTACTTACTATTTACTATAAAAATAACACATTTTGCTCCATATTTGTACTAGATATAGTAATATCTAATACTTAGCAAGTGAACAACCAGGTACTTAGACAAAACTGCAGACAAAGTATTAAACAAATAAAAAATAGAATACATGAGTACCATGTGATATTCTGTAAGATGTCATAGCCATAGAAGACTCCTGTCTGACTTTATAAGTGTATTGTCTGGAATCTAATCCAGGAAATCACTGACAATTGCTCAACAGGAAAAATGGAGTAAGAGAAAGGACTCAGAAGAGGATACGCAGGTGCAGCAACACTTCTGTTTTCAGGTCTCATATTAATCTTGTTACATGCATCAAGTGTACCTTAGATTAGTTTTCTGCTTTCATACAAATTAGCTCCAGAAATAGGAAATATTTTTTTAGTTTGCCCATTTAAGGAAAAAGATAGGGGTAGTTCTTCCTCAAGACTCTGAGTCTTAGAATCTCATGGTCTTAATATCGCTAAGAGTTTTTACTGTTACTAGATCCCACTAAGATCATGTATTTTGGATTCACATTAATTTTCAGCTGTATAACATAGTCATCCTGTGTTAACTAGCATATACAATTTCTTCTTCCTAAGCTAATAATAGAAATTCTTGTTAGTAGTCCTTGCACTGCAGACTGTTAAATTTAAACACATTTTGTTAACTGAAATAATCAGTTAACTGATTTATTTATTACCAGTTTTATTATCAGTTTTGTTAACTGATATAATCAGATTATACCTTAGCATAATCTACCCTTTATGGACAAGTCAGAATATTCAAAAACCTTCATCAGTGCTTGTCTGCCCAGCTTCCTGACATACCTTAGTGTCAGGTTCTTCATATCAACGTTCATTCCAGGAAGTTATTTCCCTGGAACACAGATTGAGTCCACTCTGAAAAATTAAAAATAAAAAAAATAAATAAACTTAAAAAAAAATTCTTGCATCTAATAATCAAATATCCCCAAATTGTTTTCATAGCTCTAACCTGGGCTAGGTTTTAAACTTTTAAATCTTTACATTTCTGTGCCCCAAGGAAGTCTCCTGAGCTTCCATTTATACAGCTGGGTATACTCACACTTTTCCTCTTCCAGTGCTGGTTATCCCACTGACAATATAGTTCAATAGCATTTTTCCTGCAGTAGTATTTATTTCAACCTTAGGTGTACCTTAGCAAGATCCATCACCTTGGTCCTGCAGACAGCAGAAAATTCAATTTCCTGAATCAGATTTAAGGTCAGAATGTGATTTTTTTCTAACATGCAGGTTTTAATAATGCAGATTTGACTCTTCCTGATATGGATGTGAATTTCTGGGGTCTTTTTCTTCTGTTCTTTTGCATTATTATCATTATTATATCCTGACTTCAGTTCTGTATTACAGGTTTTCTCCTCCTGTCTCTAACTCTGTTCTTACTATTGATAGATATTTTTCTTTTGTGGAGTAGGGTTTTGGTTTGTTTTCTTTTTAAAATTTACTTATTGATAACTTTGTTTTGTGTTCCTGATCCTTTTTTTCTTTTTCTTTTCATTTCTTTTTGCTTTCTTGTTCATGATATTAGTTTCCTTTTTATCCCAAACACTGAACAAAAATAGCACCATTTTATGTCACTGTATAGAAAGGAAAAAAAAAAAAGATGACAAAGAAGTTAGCTCTTGCAGATTAAACTCTACTAACATACTAATAAGTACATAACTATTTCCCTGTAAACAGAAGTTCAGGAAAATAATGTTTTTAGTATCACTAGTCTAAGAAAGATAGTTGTAACTGTACTTTTCAGAATTTAATGTTACATAGTGTGAATCAGTTCAAAGTCAGACAATTCATCCTTTCCCAGTTCCTTGGAGTAGAGCAACACAGTAGTCAAAAAGCAGGAGAGTCCAGTATCACTTTTCACTAACTGTTGTCCCCCAGAACTCTTTCCCAGTGTCGTCACAGGCTAAAGTGCCCAGGACTTATACGAGCAGTGCTCTGGTATTCTGGCAGGCACGTTTTGCAGCTCCTTCATAACCACAAAAGTTACTTACCAGTGAAACGTGCTCTGACTACATGAAAAGCATATCTTTATTTTTGAAAAATAAAACCATACTGTGCAAGGCCTGGAGATTGTTAGTGTGGCTCCTATTTGATTATAGTTCCACCCTGTTATGTAGCTAGCCAGCCTACTTCAGGATTTTCTATACCACTCTACTTTCTTTCAGTATTGCCTACCTGTCCATCCCTTTTTTCAAAAACATTTTTGAGACAGGCCAAGATATTTGGGGTTGGGAGTTCATTCTGAAATGCTTAATGTGTTCTGCTGTCTACTGGGATGGAGCTAGACAACCCAGAATTGCATTCATTTTCCAGTTTAGGCAAACCTGAAAATAAATCTCTTGTAGGACTAGACTTACAGAAAATATTTCACATCTCTGCCTCTGAAGATATAAACTTCTCAGTTTCATTTTTTTCAATGTTCAGGAGTTTCCCAACTCTTATTTGGGATACAACTACAAATCAGTCTCACATTAATAGCTGTGAGCCAATTACAGATAATTTGTAAACATTTACATTGTCAATCTCACATCCCAGAAGTTGGTGGGATCACTTGTTTGTTCTTGTTCTTAAAAGAAATAAGATTGCCCCTGCAAAACTGCTTTAAATAAAAAGTATTATTACTGTCCTTGTGGGGAGAAGGTAAATAGCACATACTACAGTAATATTTTTTAAAATGTAAAATACATAACAGCATTTAATCCAAAAGAATTATTTTGAAAGATATAATGCAGAACACGTTAGGTTTAAAGTTAGTTCTCTTGTTTACAAGCATACATAGTCCCATGACATGTTATTACTATGGCCACCTGTTACATTCTCATAGAGTATCCAGTAATACAGAAATCCTATTTTTCAAAGTGGTTGTAATAGAAGACAATTATTATATTAATTAATAGTTATCTTCTTGAAAAAGACCAAACTGTTAGAATTAGGGTCCTTGGAAATTCTGTCTGTATCATTTACAGTTTTGAGCAATGAAGAAAATTCATGGGTTTTGCATTGCAGTTAAAATCTGTTCCATGTGCCTAATAAATAGCCACAAGCTATTCAAGGTATTTGATTTTTTTAAACTTTCATTTGATTTGAACAGCCACAACTTAAGTGTGACTTGCTAGAGAATAGTTTGGTACACATAATCTTGAAACCATGGACAACTCTCTACTATACAACAAAGAAGCATATTTGAAAAGGAAATTATAATTATTCCCCTCTTACAAGCTATACAGCTGTACCTCTGAAACACCAGGGCTTTTAAGTGGGAGCTAAATTAATCTTTATTAATTCTTGTTATCATGATTGCATAATGTCTGGATTTAAATATCTGATGTACAGCTCTCTGTTTCCTGGTTCTCTGGCAATCAGAAGTGTGAAAATAAACCTTACACTTTAAAAGAAACACTTCATTTGAAAAAAAATAGATATAATCATCTGTACTATTTAAAAAAAGAGCTTTACTTCACACAAGAATAAATATACAGCATGTCAGAATTTCAGACTTGCTATTTTATGTTAAAATATGCACTGCTATATGTCAGAGCTGTGAAAATGGGAGGTAAAACAAGAAGGCAGTTGGCCAAATAGGTATAGCAAGACTTTTTTTTCCATTAAGATTTTTTTTTTGAGAATATTGCTCCTACAATTTAATTACAGCATTTAAAACACCCTCTAAAATGGTCTCTGTGTGCCCTACTGAAACTTCAAACTACTCTAATTAATGATTAGATCAGAGTTAAAAAACAAAAACAGGTTTGATTTTGAGCCTTCTTGTGCTTTTTTACAAGCTTCTATGCTGCAGAAATGAGCCATAATTCAACTAACCACTTTCAAACAACAGACACAGTGTATAATGCCATTTAAAGTACTTTCTACAGACACATCATTAGTTTAGACTTAGGTTTACATTAAGTTTACCATTGCAAATCTAATTGTTGGAGAGAAGAGGGGTCTAACTTTATGCAAACATTTTGCCTAAACAAGCTTAAAAAGAGTACTCAGCTGGAAAAGTTTTCTTACTTAAGTACATTAATTCTCAGAAATCAATGCATAGTTTAGGCTTAAAAAGTACTGTCAAAGAATATTTTCCCAATCTTTGTTTGGGCTCTTAAAATAGTATTAGAAGTTAATCAAAAATATTATGGTTTATGTTCCATTTAGTATTATAAAGTTCCTACAATCAGTAAGGAAAATGTATTTCCGCACACTCTAAGTTTGTTTGTTTTAATTTGTGATGTTGTAGGAAGTCAATTCAAACTGCATTTCACACTATACAGATGAAATGTATAGTATAAATAACTAAAGCCATATTTGCAGAGAAAAACTGACTTTTGGCTCTTGTTTAGGCAAGTTGATACAAGATTTTTAATAATTCAAGTACAATGTGCTGTGAAATATGTATATTTACTGTTTATATGATAATAAAGATCTTGTGCAAATTTCTTTTATAGCCTTTTATGTCTCCAGGGGCTCATTCATAATCAATAATTGTTTAAAGTTTCTGTAATATGTAGCTGCTTTTTTTATGGTTGACACAATGTATTGGGCAAAACTACATATGCACTAGCACAACAAGCTGTCTTTGAGAACTTCTATAAAACTAAACTATCTTAGATTACATGCAAACTAGAGATATGCTATTCTATGACTGAAAGTGTTTATACAGTGATTAGATAGGTTCTCAGTTAAGAAACCTAAACTAGCAAAAGACCACTGAATTATATGCCCATGAACATGAAGTAGCACGTTCAATATTAAGAGTAGGATATTGGCTTACATTTTGTCTACCCCATCTTCCATTCTGCGTGTTTTGGATTCACTACAGTGCCCAATTTGTTTCTGCAAAATATGTTCCAATATTAATGCAGTGTCACAACTGAATTCCAGCAATGATTAAGTCATAGCTCTAATTATCTTTCCTTTGAAATAATAAAACCTCTGTTTTTTTTCATGTACACCTCAGATATAAGTTGTTCTGTATCACTGATAATTCATATTACTTTCTTCTGGACTTTCTCCATTATTCTTTAAAGGTGACATAGTAGACATAAAGGTGACAAAGTCAACATAGGAAGGCAGCTAAAGCTTTTTTAGTAGACTGGAAAAATAATCATACTTCTGTACGTGATTGCATAAGAGGTACAAACAGCTGTGTATAATTTTATTTTTACCCAAGACACTGACATTTCCTATTCATTTTCATTTTGTGGGGATGTCATTCAGAGATTTTACCTTAGAAAACTATAATGCTTGTCAATGTACAATGGACAAACCCAGTTGTCATGAAGAAAACAAAACAAAGCAAAAGTAAGCAAGAGAAAACATGATTAAAATATCACCACATTTTTTTTCTCAAATTTTCCCCCTTTCAAGACTCCAAAGAAAAATCACTATATTTCCAAAGTCAAGGCTCTTTATGCTTTCATCTATTTTACTGACTGAGGCTAGCTTTGTTTGATGCATAGGTACATTATACTCACTTAAAAGTTTTGTTTAGACAAAAATATTCAGAAGATTCATAGGTGTGGGAGATATGATTCATTGTAAAAATACAGCAGTTTCATTTCTAACACTGAGATCAATTCAATAAATTATCATGAATACATTATTACGAACTTTCAAAGAGTACTAATATTCTGAAATGCTCAATTATGTGAGCATGAGAAAAACAAAAGAATTAGTATCAGTAAATATCTTCAGAGTTTGCAGCCAAAATTTGGAACAAAATTTGGGTACTGCACCTTTAAAAATTATTGGCTTTAGAAACTTCAAAATAAAAACCTGAAAGTTCCACCAGGTCACTTTGCACCTTCTCTTCGTCTAAATTGGACCCTCTTCCTTCAGCTATAATATCATGTTGCATATTTGGAAACTTGACATATGTCACACTGAGGACAAGAAGATTAAAGTGCTTTCCTTTTCCACTGTTTTCCTGACAATTAATCCTATATTGCCTCAAGACCTAGAATATGAAGCTTGCTTAATAATGCTCTTTGAACTTTGCAATGATTGATCTATTGCAATTAAACTTTGAACTCTGAATATTACCAGGTCATCTTATCCTTGGCAGTAATAGACCTGTGAGTCCTTTTTAAAATGAAATCCTATGGTTAATTCACTGACTCAAGAGAGGACAAAAACCCATATCATCTAAATGACCAGCCATGCACTCCCTTGCAGGAGAAAATAAAAAGCTGGAAAAGAGCAGTAACATTGAAATGGGAAAGTATTTCTAATTCTAATATTGAATTGTGTAATTACCATTATTAAGAAGGTCCACTACTCCAGTATAACATTTAAAAATAAAACAAAGTGCTGTGCAAGAAAAAAAGATTTCTCAGGAGCTTTGAACAGATCATTTTATTAAAAATGTCAGGTTACTGAACACCAAAATTTCTCACTCATATCCAAGCTCTCCAGTCAAACTGAAAAACAAAAAAAAACCTGTGTCTGCAGTAACATTAATTTCCTTAGTGGTTAGGATTCTCAGATGAGGTGTGGCAGAGAGGAATTCAAGCTTTTCTTCAGCATTAGGTGGACTGAGGACAAACATGTCTTTCACATCTCACTGACTCGAGTCCTCTGCATATCGAAACTTGGTGGATTTCTCTAGTGCAATATAGACTTTTTGACACATTAGCTTTAGCTTTGAATTTTTCCCAGTATTTGAAAAACAGCAATTTTCAAGGCTTCTTATAAACTAGAACAATTGCTTTTGACCTTTTGCTGTCTCAGCAGGAAGCTATACTATTCCTAGATTTTTTCCTACTTAATGACAAAAGCTCAGATAGTTTGGATACCTTCTTCTGAACTGTGGACTGAACTAGGTGTTGCACAGTGATTATGAAATATGAAAAAGGAGTCTGACATATTTTTTGCTGTAATTCTAAGTAATTAGAAGTTCAAGTATTAATCCAAATTATCCAGGTATGGAAGAAAGAACTGGCAATTTTATCACTGTAGATATTCCTGAAATATTTCTAGAATGTCTTGTCTTCAGATAAGCCACTTTAAAGATAAAACCAGGCAAATAATCCAGAGAAGGCAATAGAACATTTGAGAGTCTTGAATATGAAATAAGACTTGACACTGAATAGATGCAAAGAGTTAAATATAAACTATGTAGGTAAAAATAGACAGAGACATTATAAATATATAAGAATTGCTTCCAAAAGGTTTATTTTTTATAAGAAAATAATCTGTTGTTTATGGTGTTTTTCTATCACAGCATTATGTGTAGCTAGAATTCCACATCATCAAATTCATAAACAACCATATTCCTTCCTTTAATTTCTTCTAACAACTCATGCTATCTTCTCGTCCCCTTTATTTTAGACCTCCAAAAACAAGGCAGAGAAAAAAAAAAAAAACAAAAACAAACAACATTTTTCATATTTGGTTTCTAACATTTGTATAAGAGTAGAGTAACATACCCACAGAAACTCTTTGACCCTTTAGCATCTGCAGACTTCCACAAATGTCTAAAACCCTGCTTTTTAAAGCATATCACAAAGACAGGAAGAACTTAGAAAAAATAATGATTCCTCAATGTTGCAGTATACTTTCCGTTTTCCTCTCAGAGAAGATAAACCATTAACTTTCACCAAACACATACAAATATAATTTTCTCTATACAGGTCCAAAAATAGGAAGGCAATATAACTTATTTTAGTTACTTATGAAATCCAAAGGTTGTGTCACCCCACTTTATTTCCAAAACATAACTGCACACAGGATAGATATAAAGTGTACACAATCTTTTGCTTCATAAAACAAACCCTACTTCTTTCTGATTGGTTCTTCTATGAAAAAACATAACAGTGAACAGTTTTCTGCTGCCATATTGTTTCATGTGCATTTCTCCTGGTTGCTGTTTTCCTAAAAGTCCCCTCTAGGCTGGGTCCCTCATGGAAGCTTGGATGAGCTGCTTTGAAAATAACTGTCAGCTTTCACTTTGTATTACAGGACATGAAAGGAGCTATGCAACATCAAGTAGAAAAGCAGCATTTTTTGTAAAACTAGTTCACAAAAAAAAAAAAAAAAAGACCCAAAACAAGCAAAAAAAATAAAACGAAAACCCTAATGATTTATCCTATACTATCGAATAAGGAAAGGAAAAAAAAACTCACCCAAATCACCAAAAACTCTGAACACTTAGAAACATATAAACATCACTGACTAAGGAGAGGCTTAGATGCTACTACCATAACAAAAGCCATAATTGCTGAGGAGAGTATAATCATAGACATACATACAAAAATATGACTTACCATTGACAGATGAAGAAGGAATTAATCATGACATCTTTTGTTATATACTTCCTCAGTGTTTAGATACCATGTAGCCTTTTTCTTTAACCACAAAAAATGCATTTTATAGACATCTAACGTTAGGCAGTTGATTTGACACTATCCTGCACGACATCCTTGTCTCTAAACTGGAGAGACATCAATTTGATCGATAGACCATTCGGTAGACAAAGAATTGGCTGGATAGCTGCATGCAGGGAGTTGTGGTCAATAGCTCAATGTCCAGCTGGAGACAGGTAACAAATGGTGTCCCTCAGGGGTTGGAGTTGGGACCGATTATGTTCAACATCTTTGTTGGCAACATGGACAGTGGGATTGAGTGCGCCCTCAGCAAGTTTGCCAATGACACCAAGCTGTG
>WTXV02033420.1:22356-33137 GCA_009823435.2 Nymphicus hollandicus
TGTTATCAGCCTTGTTCCCAGGCTGAAAGTCAAAACCACAGCACTGCACCAGCTACTGAGAAGGAGAAAAAAAAAATACTGCTACTGCTGAACCCAGGACAACCTTCTCCAGGTAATTGGTCTTAAAGCATACAGTAGTCTCTTATAGATTTGCCTGCTAATATCTGCATCTAAAGTCTTCTTCCAGTTACTGGTAGAGAGTTGGCATGCTTTAAGAGAGGACGTCAGAGAGCCCTTATAAGTACCAAGACCTCTCTGTCTACAGAATAAATGTAGACAAATGTAGACAGCATAGTCTGATCTGAGCCTCCAGTTTCTGTATGCAGGTAAACAAGATGCCACAATGGTTATCATATGAAATGTGACTTTCATCTTATACATGGGTGCAGTAGAAGCATCCGAGAGACTTGTCCTTTACTAAAAGTTTAGTTAAAATATGAAAGAAAAACACAAGCACCAGAAACATCACTTTTCCTTTACAATTAGATCTTCTCTTTCAGCTTCCTTTGCTGCACAAGGACCATCAAGGCTGAGAAGGGATTTCTGCTCAGCTGGATTAATGATAACATCTACTAGGTGCATGAGGAGTGCTTGAGAAATTCTGCACTGAGAAGAGCATAAAATAAGTGCCACTACAAGGACTGCGAAGGGGTTTATAATGCCATGACATTAGAAACATCAGATAATGTGGGGGTTTTTTTCTTAGAAGCATTTGACTCTAGTCACATCCTCCTTCTGCAGCCTTAAGAAGTCACAGGAAACAAAATCTTGTAACATTTCTCCTTGTGGGATTTTAATAGAGCAGTGAAAAGCACAGTATTGAGAACAATATCAAGGCAAGTTTGCAAAGATATATTTTACCTCTTCTTTATTGGTACTACATCAGTTTCCATATTCACAGCAAACTGCAGAATCAGACAGAGCAAGATCTTTTGCACAGTTCCTCAGTAAACCTACCCTCAAAGCTGCACTATAGAATTTAAAACTGCAGCTACGTTTGGAAGGTGGTGATTACATCTTTCTGGAATTTGCTGACATCAGGCTCCCTGACAGATGGCTGTCTCTGGGCTTATGGAGAGAAGATGATGTGTAGCCTGTATTTCAAAAGGCAGTGATCAGTCCAGCAACAAGCTCCATGCATCATCCAAGTTATGTGGAAATGGCACAAACCTTTTTTTTTCCTCATTCCTCATTGTAATCAGACTGATCACATGTCAGAGCTCAAAGAGCAGTTGCAACCAGGTAGTTTTACTCTTCACAGTTTCCTGAAACATTCTGGTAAATATTTGGAACTGATGCCTTCTGAAAGAAAAAAGAAGGAGGTTGGCATTTGAACTTGTCTGATGATGCATTTCCATATGCTGCAATCTCTTGCCATACAGTGAGAATCAGAATGTCTGTCTAGCTCATCTTCTCGGAAGCATCAGCATTTTCAGATCAGCCATTTCAGAATTTTTTGTTTCTTTTGGTTATCATTGGCAACACTTAAGACCAAGGGTGCTCTTCAGACTGAAACTGACATGCCTTTCCAGGAAAACCCACATTTTTGCCAAGTGTCTATTTGGCCCTCCAGAACATTCTCCATCTCTGAGAACAAGTATGATAGTGCAGTTAATTCCTCAGTCCTAAAAGAGGTGCGTCAGCATTGTGAGCTGTCCTTGGCTGCAGAAACATTCTCAAGCAGTTGAGGTATGTTATAAATTCTTAAACAAACAAGGCTGCTGTGTCTTCTAGATACTGCCCTCTCTCTTTCATAATCCAAACTATGCCTTTGCCTACAGTTTTCTGTTGTACCCTCAGAGCTGGTTAAGTAGGGACTGCATGTTTTTTCTCTAACCTTTTCTGCAGACACAAGTTAGCAGTGCCATCATAAAGTGCCATTGTTCCAGGGGGCTTTTTAACCTGTTTGAAAGAAGACAATTATGATGCAGAAAGCTGGTCCCAGCTAGTCAGTAGCCAGGTTCTGTACATTCAAAGGATATGAGAGTAGACTGCACCTTGTCTTTTCAAGGGCAGAGCTACATTATTCACATTGCCTCCATTCAGAAACATACTTGGGAGAGGTCATAACAGTTTTGCCTATTGGATGTGACTGAAAAAGATTTGTTAATGTGCTGCCCTTGACAGAACAATTAAGGGCATAACAATGTGCAGTAAAAGCTGGTTAGGATGACCCTGAGTTGACATGTTTCCAGTTCTCCAGCAGCCATCCTACAAGGCTGAGACATTCAGACTCACAAGCTTAACTGCAATATTAGTTAAAAAAATATTTATGCACTATAAAAACAGCCTTTTTCTGTTTGTCTTTCGGTGTATAAAATATCCTGACGAGACTGGGAAGGGAAATGTTCCCACCTCACCTCAAGGGTGCTGGTCAGGACCAGAGTCCCAGAAGGGGCTACAGTCTGCCTTCCAGCATTACACCCTGCTTATTGCCCCTTTTCCCAGATTATCAGTTCTCCTACATTGGCAGGTTAGGTAAGGAGCCCAGGACTGCCAGGGTCACACCTAAGCCCAGCGACAGCTGAAATACAGACAGACAAATACTAATATATCTGCATGTTACTCCATGGCAATTCCTATATGGGTCTTCTAACACCACTGGTCCTGGGCAAACTGCCCCTTTACAGTCCCAGAGAAAGGTCACAGAGAACAGTAACTTTTTATTTAACCCAAACCATGTAATTATTCATGTCAAAATATGAACTTTGGGGCAGTTTGTTTATCTGTTTGATTTTGAATAAAATTAACAAGGTCATTCAAGCAAATCTCAATTTATGTACCCAAGTGGAGTATAGGAAAGAACACTGGACACCAAGCTGTCCATTATTGTCATCTGTGATTTAGGAAAGAACAGTAGAGCCTACTTCATTTAAAATGTAATGCTTCCAAACACAGGAAAAGGGTGAGACCTTTTGCAGTGTTTTGTCCTTTACAGAGATTTTGAGTATTTAGCAATCTGAATATATCTTAATAAAATCAGATTTAGTGCGAATAAAATCTCCTTCTATTCCTTCACCCATTTCTTTTTAGTTGTGTGGAAAGGCTAAATTATTTGCTGTAGCAAGCTTTTTTAAAGCCTGCAGTAATTTGATAGCAGGGATAACCTCCAAGCCCTCTTGCTCTACAGAGACCAAGTTCTTATAATCCATTATCTGTCAAACAATTTCTAAGTGCTGCCAACCATCTACTGTCTCCTTTTGTCTTAGCCAACAGTCAGAAACAGGCACCATGTGCATCTGCTCCAAGCACCACATATGAGACCTCATCAGCTTTGCTTAGCTGTGCCGTTACTAGGTGAATCATGCCATGACACACCACATCATTTATTCAGGCCATCACCATAAAAAACTGTATTTCATAGTTCTGGCTCAATAAATCAAACCTGTTAAGTTGAAAATCCAGTAAGTGAGTTGCTGGCATTGAAACCTAATGGCCCCAAAATGAAACCCTTCATTTTTCAATGATACTAACTGGCCTAGTCATTTCTTGCTTCACAGGCTGTAGCAGATTTATCAGCTAAATTAAAAGCACACTTTGCTGGACTTTGAATAACAATAAAAATATTGGCATTGAAAGACTGATGAAAGACATACTACCTTCTTCTAAACAGAGTCTGAACTTCACCTCTAAACAACTGATATTCTGGATTGTTCATATACAACTGAGCTGTGCAGGGGCGTAGATCTTGTATGAACTTAAAACAAAACAAAAAAATAAAAAAAAACAGCTTTGCATTAAAAATGAAACGTCATTAAAGGATATCCATTTGCTAAAGTATTTCTTTGTTGTGATCAATAATAAGCTCAGCACTCATGTGCTTACCAAGGCTAGAGAAAGCCCATGCAAGTCGTCAGAAACAGCAGTTACCAGACAGCCAGGACTACCCAGTACCATTAAGGACACTAGAGATATGCCAACAGATTTCTAGTCAAGTGCATTCTAAAACTAATCTTCAAGAGCATTAGCCCACACTCAAAATCAACAGTACGAAGCAATGCTCAACTCCCAGGGATTTTGAAAGCAACACAGTGCAGGACAGCAGGCTCCTGCTCCTTCCTACAGCTTTCTTGCCTCAATAGCAAAGGTTGCATTCCCAATGCTCAAATCAGCTCCAAGTTCTCAAAAATGCCTGTTCATGCTTGTTTGTCAAGGTGCTAACCCACATTTTATGGCTTGTTAGATGCTTCTGCCTCCATAGATTTGGCATGATTTTTGTAAGTGATCCCATCTGTTTCCCTGCCAATTTGTGGTAGGTCCAGATCCTCCTTAACAACATGCCTGCTTAGTTTTAAAATATATATATCTTATAATTAAAAAAAGGGCAAAAGCAAGATTAAAACAATCTACAGTATCAGTAATTGTATTAAAATATAAAGGTAGTAAAATAATTGTTTTGCACACATATACATACCCTAAAACTATTCCTTCCTAATTATATCAACACATACATTGTTAGGCCTTGAAAGTTTATGTTGATAATTTCTCAGTCCTAATTATTACCCTGCTTTATAAATAAGACATTGCACTCTCCCTTTGTCCTTGCACATTGCATTTTTTCAGTCTTGAACTAAAAGAACTAGAAGGATGTGAACTATCACATTTTCCCAGCTGGAGTTCAGATACAAGTGTCTGGCTCTGTCTTGGAGGTGTCTACTTTTAATGGACATCAGGGTGTTGTTACAAGACTCAAGCCTATAATGGATACAGCACAAATTGGAATCTCCTGCTTCAGCTGATATAAAATCTATACATGTTTCTGCTGTGCATTGGCCAGGAGTCAGCAGCTCTCTATTTTCTAACAGAGCATTTAAAATTACCATAGATTTTTTTTGGTCATACCTCACATTGTTTAAATACTGATGCTATCAGAAGAAAATTATGCAAAAAAATTAAAGCTTGTGTGGGAAGAAGAGAAATATGCCCCTCTCTCTTCACCTAGTGAGAGAATTCTTGAGCTGCATCACTGTTTCTAGAAGTCTGGAAAACTAAAAAGAAGAAACAACCTTTTACAGTGTGAGTAAGAAAAGCCTCGGGTGTCACATGACACTTGTGACAGAGAAACCAGGGCCATACAGGTGTGACTGTCAAAATACTAGTATGGGACAGTACCATTTTTAGGATTTCACTTAAGCAGTTTATGAGAGATATTAACTTTCCATTTATACTGAATGTATTCAGCAGCCATAGGCAGGGAGGGAAGCCCTGAGAAGTAACCTTGGGAATATTATTTGGGCCCCATTTATTGCAGAGGCAGTAAATTAAGGTTTTCTGTTTCTAAAATAAGTGGGAGTACTGGAGAAAGCACTATAGCAGGCAGGTATAATGCCATCTCTACAACCACTGGCGCTCTAGCTGTTTTTAAAACTAAAGCAGTATGCACCAGTTTTATTAGTCATATTCTGATCATAATCCCTGGACAAGATGTTAGTGGGTATTCATACCACATAGCCATGTGTGTGAATCCCATGAGGGCTTCAGTAGGATTTCGGGGCTTAGCTACACAGGACAACCACAGCCTAATGCATTTTTAGGCCTAAAATGAAGAGGCCTAGCAAATTTGGGATTAGCCAGTTCCTGCAGATCATTTAACTTATAGCAATTCTGAACTTACAAAAAAAAAAAAAAAAACCAAAAAAAAAAAAATAAACCAAAAACCCACACAAAACAAACAGAAAAATCTCCTCTGGGTACCAAAATGCTTTTGCATCTTTGAGTTTATAAAATAAAGTTGTGTTATTGTGTAAATTACCAGGCAATAACAATTTTGCTGGTCTTTCTTAAGGCTGAGATTTTTCTTTATACATGTATTGAACTGTGGCACACCTTCCTCCTTGAACAACTCCTAATTAGAAGTGCTTAATTTAATTGTTTTGCCACTTTATTTTACATAGTCATTATACCCTGAAAAATCTTACAGTCTCTGTGATTTTCTTCCAAATCTGTGGTTCTCTTCTAAGGCCTCCCCACAAAGTGTGAGAAGCTGACAAATTCAAATTACTTCATAAAATTACTATTTTAAGGACTTGTGTGCCATGCTCATAGGAGCAGTGGGAGAAGCAAGAATGAGTAACTTGTCATTCTGGCAGTGGCGAGAGGGAAACTGCACCACCCGACTAAGCAAAGTAGGAGAGCATGCTGCAGTTCCCATGGGAAATAGGAGGCTGAACAAGCAAAGAGTGTAGTGTGTGTGTGTGCATGCTTAGAGAAAAACACCTTCTTTCTTCTAGTTTGTTCAGTGAGGCAAATTCCATTGCACCAAGACACGCATGGGAACAGAGACCTATATCCAATGTTAAACAGTACACAGGTCAGCAGGTTTGCACTAGCAGCAGGCATATAGCTGATTTTAATTCTTCCTAATGCACCAGGAAGTGGGGAAGGTGATTGTAGATCTCCTGAATAAACTTGGGAAGAGGGAGATGTAATTAAGTCAGTGAACACAGAGCAGAAGCAGAACCTATCTTTCCACCATGGGAAAACCATTCTGCCTCGGGCAAGAGATGGCTTGCAGGAAGGACTATAAAGCAAGGTATATGGCGCTTGGCACGTCAGAGTACTGTTTCTGCCTTTGGGTGTCTGTGTATCTCCTTGACACAATTTGTTGGGATACACTACTTCTCTAGATTCATTTCAAACTATTCTAGTCCCGAAACTAGCACAGAATACTACAAGCAAATTCAAATACTACACACCTACCTTTCCTTTGGGCTCCTTACCATCAACTTAGTTAATTTACAAAGACTTAAAACTTTTTATTACTATTTCCTCAAGGCAAATCCTCTTTTCATCCCAAATACCTGTTGTGGTAAAATAATCCCTTCTTACAATGCCTTTAGCCTCTTTTATCTCACTCTTCTATAGAATCAAGATACATTTTGCTGGGGTTTTGTATGTACATTAAGCTACCACACTTTTAAAAACACAGTCTTCTGCCTTCAATGTTGTTAACTTCAATAATTACTTAAAAATTCAGTCTAAGCAGAGAAAATGAAAATTTAATATTCAATAGTAAAAATGAGTACAAAATTAAGACATTTACTTCAGGCAGTGTAATCTTGAACATTTGCTGTCTCATGTGCTTTGACTGCACTCAGAAGTGAATGCCCATAAGAACATTATTATTTCAAAAAATGTAAAAAAGATATAACTGTTTTTCTTACTTACAGCACATGCTATGTATTTCCCTCCTTCAATCCTTCTCAGTTGCCTGAGGAACTGAATGTCCATAAACATACAGAGAGCTGCTCCCCCACTTAGGAAATTTCAAGGGACAGGTGCTTTGGATTAGCTTGGCTTGCAATGAAAGACAGTTATACTAACTCAAATCACTTGTTAAGGTGCAAGAGCAATGGCAAGTTTACTACAGAACAGTCCGCTTCAAAGTACCTTGTTGCCATGTCTTAAAATACAGGCTTTTCTTTAAACTATAGATATTAAAAGCCAGGACAACTGTAACAGTAGATCAAAGCAGAGCTTAGTAATTCAGCATCCTTGAAAAAAAAAGGAGATAACACTGACCACAACCCAATATATCTCTAGAGGGTAATGGCTACACTAATACCTGCTTTTTCTTTTAATTCAGACTCTAAGAACAAACTTCTCCTCCTCATATGCCAAAGTCCTTCCCTATTGTTTATCATAGGTACTTCTGTAAATATAACTTCAGTCAGATTAGTGACACCCAGATAATCTTTCTACAAAATGGCTTAAAAATAACTATCCATACCTGTGTCTCTTTCATAATCCTTTCATAGGTCAGCAGGTTTGCACTAGCAGCAGGCATATAGCTGCTTTTAAATCTTCCGAATGCATCAGCACAAAAGTAGAACCTATCTTTCCACCATGGGAAAACCATTCTGCCTCAGGCAAGAGACGGCCTGCAGGAAGTACTATTAAAAATCCATATCTATACCTGTGTTCCACTCCTGGTGCCCAAGTGATATAGTGATATAGTCGTTCAACCTTGTTTTCAGAGAGAGCTGGCATATGGATTGCTGACACCTCGCTGGAGCCAGTTTACAATAACAAGGGAGGGAAGTGCGCAGGTAAAAGGACTCTAATGTACACCACTTTACAGACCTTATTCCATTTAGTGGGGCTTCCAGGTGTACCAACAGGAGAGAAAATACTGGGAAGTGGGGAAGGTGATTGTAGATCTCCTGAATAAACTTGGGAAGAGGGAGATGTAATTAAGTCAGTGAACACAGAGCAGAGAATTGGGAACAGCAGGTGACACACAAGCAGTGAGATGAAATCCTTTCTGTCTTCAAAGTGTGGAGGACCAAAGCCAGCTCAAGGCTTTTGACAGTGTGAAGATCTAAGGTGAATTTGCTGGATGTCAAATTCCTTTAGGAAGAAGATATTCCACTATTTCTACAGCTGGATTAGCACAAAAGTGCTGATAAGAAAAGGCACCATTCTCAGATCCAGAGATAATAGGGAAAGGGGCAGGAGTTTTCTGTACCAACCATTTCTCTCCAGGCCTGATTTATCTCAATGCTTAACGTATTTAAGAAGTTAAAACCACAGTGCAATTACACTGTCATTTTAGTGCAACGGTATCTACTTACTAAGTTTAGCCAAATCACAACTGATGTTATTCCTGAAAAAGATCTCCCATTGCCTGCACAAAAAATCCTTATTCCTCTCTCTTCTAAAAGACTTCATGTGTGGTGTGATCAACCTGCCTTTCCTTGACAAGAAGTTATATCTCCAGTGACCCTCTTGGGATTACCTATTTTCAAGTATTGAAAGTCTGCTGTCTAACTGACGTAAGGCCCAACTCTGCAACATATCAGAACTGTTTTCTGAAGCAGAGACCTAACAAACATATGTCTAAGGTCTTGCCTCTAATGACAATTTCCACACCAAAACTCAAGCTCCATATCACTATTTCCTCAGCAGCAGACCCAGAGTGAGATCTTTCATCTACATCACTCATTCCTGACTTTGGTAACAGATTTAGCATTTTTTATGGGAGTGATTCTGTGCCAGTACTGTTAATAAAATCTGCAAAAAGAACCATATAAAACAGGTTGGGAAAGCCAGGAATAAGGAGTTCTGGTTCTTATCTTTTAAAATTTATCATTTAGCAATATGGGTACACCCAAGCTATTGAATCAGCCCAACTAAGGGGACTGATAACATCTCAGAAGTGATAATGGAAAAGCATTTGGAATTTCTTAAACTAGGTTGGTCACCAAAAGAGTTATAACATGGATCTAGAGTTTCTTTTACGCTTTTGTAATATAGAAAGAAACTGTGCCTCAGCCAAAAATCATAGATAAAACTGTAATTTATATTCATGGGTTTTTATTATGTGTCTTTAGATGTGTGTCAGTCGCTCACTGGTCCCTATAAATTACATTTAAAAAAGCAGTTGGGCTTGCAAATAGGATCTCTAAGGGGAGCTAGTAGCACAGCTTACAGATGGCATTAAGTGAAAAAAGTGAGAAAGATATTACTAAAGAAATCATTACTTTTTAACTGTAATATTACCCAGCTCTACAGAGAAAGATAATTTGGTAGATTGTTGTGGCTGAGAGCTGCACAAAATGAAAAAAAAGCAATTTAAATACTTGATATTTTGAGATTTAAACACATATTTCATGTAGCAGAATGATGGCTTTTTCCAAAGGTCTGTGAATATCTTCTTTGTATTGTGCTTGTATACCATGGGATTAACCTGAACAATCCTATCAAAACCACCAAAATGCATTGATTACCTGCTAAAGGTCAACGTTAGCAACATATGTTGGTGCAGAATTGCCCCTCTGCACATCTCAAGTGACAAGGATACAGCTGCCTTAATGCAGCCAACTAGAGCTGGCTTAAACACTCATCCCCTTGCATTACTGCTATCCTGTTAGCACCTGTACCTAGCAGTGTAGATTCTTTCCAAGCATATATATCACAATTCTCTCTTTCATCCACAGCACATGAACATTGTGTCTAACCCATGATTAGCAGTTCCCAGACATCCTCATCCCTGACATTACTATTTCCAGGTGAGCCCAGATCACAATTTGGCTACTAAAATTGCTCAGAAGGCCAAGTCCTGGGTGTGGTGCTGTGCCATTCAACCTGTATGGTAACAGCATGAGTTTCACACAGCATTAACCCTAAAAGACCTCATTACACAGCAAGCCACTCTCAAAAGGTTTTTCATAATGCAAAATATTTGTATGCAGTACTCTTCATCAGAATGGGATGAAGCATTAGAAATATGCAAGCCTAGAAACAGATTTCATACAAGTGCCAGAAAGTCCATGAAGTCTATAGAGGAAAATTCCAGTAATTGTGCGCATCATTTTGTACTGAAGCCTCAAACTAGGTAATATGCAATGGGATCTACAGTCTCTTCTCTCTAGCAGTTAGTTATTAAGGCCTGGAGTCAAGATTTAAATTGAATGACTGTGGAGAGAAGGGTGTGAGTGTGTACAGTGCTTCTCAGCGCTAACGGAAGTATAATTTAGCAATAAGCATAGCTGAAAGAGCAGGATGGGAAGGCATAACAGCAACTATACAGCATTTTCTTAGCAGCATGCAGTCCCCATAAGAAAACAAAAAAATAAATAAAAAAATAATAGATCTATGTTGGAGGAGCCTCTGGCTGAGTGTGGACATGGCCTGGTGCACAATCCCTGCTTTGAACCAGACACTGCTGAAGCATGGAACAACTAGGCTTCGGTGAAGGGGTCGGGAGCCCTTTAAGTCACCTAAAGGCTCAAAATGGAGGAAGATGACAAAGCAATAAACAGCTTTCCGGATGTGGAAGT
>WTXV02033420.1:33356-49280 GCA_009823435.2 Nymphicus hollandicus
ATAAACTAGAGCATGTGTCTTAACTCATATTGAGTGAATGCATGACTCTGGCCGTCTCGACTGATAAAGACCAGCAGATCTAGTTCCTGATTTCATTGCCTCCTCTTTCTCTGAAATTTTCCAAGATCTTGCTACCCTTTCAGTCCTTCTAAAATGCTGCTGGTATGTAAGTGCTGCACTGGGGCCAGACTTTCAAAGTTGTTTTCTACATCCCTAGCCTCATTTGTTTCTTTGTTCTCTTCCATGCTTTTTTGGGACCACTTTCCACATGGGGGATTATACCGTTCTTCAGTTTTGCTCTCTCCCTGATGGAATATCTTCATCCTACATGTTTCTAAATAACTAATACTTTAGCACATGTAGTGCTTTGTAATATATTTTTCATTCTTGCACCATTCCAGGAACTTCATTTAGCATAATGGTAGGATAGACGCATATTGAACTAGAAGTTGATTTAGTGCAGTGGTCTCAGTTCCTATTGTAAAGTCACAATTGCATTCCATTTGAGATTAAGAGTAAAGCTGCTGGCATACACGGTCATTATTTGGTTCTTATTTAAACTTTCAAAAATAAAAATTAGCATTTAAAATGATGATGAGTAAATTACTAAGCCCCTAAGCACCAGAGATATTCACGTAGCGGGACTCAGGGTAGGCCAAGTCCCTCAGCTATACTAGTTTACCCTAGATTACCTATATATCATGCAGTGGGACTCTTTCCACACACAACTTTGTTGACACCAGCAGTCATCTGGTGTATGCTTTGCACAGCAGTGGTGCACTCAGATTTGACTTCCTCCAGCCAGGACCACGCTGTCACTGAATCACTACCACAGAGTGGCAGATCAGCCCTAACGCCATTCCTGATGAAATCTCTGTTTAACACATCAGCGCAACCAGTGCTGAGTCTTCACCCGAAACCTCAGGGATTTTGGATTTACTTTGTTTGTTTATTTCAGGACACTGTTTTTTGCCTGGTGGAAATGTATTAAAAATAGTGCCCAAATAAAGATTTCTGGTTGCTAATTCAGATCACAGAATTAGGCTTTAATGTTATGTAGTTACTTATTCAGTAACATAATTTTCTTATTTCTAATTAAATCTCAAGCTCATTTTGATGCAGTTTCTGTTAGCAAAGGACTAAACCAAATAGCAAAGGCTTAAATCAGAAACCTCAGCTACCTCCCCTTCAGAGCAGTACACTTGATGAAAAGGTACTCTTTCACATATCCTCGTAGGAATAAAATATTCTTCTCATCTTTTCAGTACTCAATCATTATCATCTTCATCTTCACTGCTGATGAAGTGGAAAGACCTGGAAACGGGTTCTGCTCCCTTTCTGATGGTGCAGATGAGTGATTTCATCTTATCTCAGCATAACCCATTACTTTCCCCAGCTTTGTGGCTATCCTGAATAATTTCCTTCTATTCTATCCTTTCACCAAATTGGAGAAACTGAAATGCTTTGAAGGATCAAACTTAAAGACACTTGCACTGACGCTTATAGCTACAAAGGTTAGAAAAACAACTGTGCTACCTATTTGGCACTTGTGAAAAATTCTGTGTCAGGAAGTGACACCTTGCTTCTCTCCTGCTCTGGCTGTGTTGCCTTTCTGACATATCTTTATTAACTCTTCAACAGTTTCAGAGAAAGAAAAAATATTGTGTTTTTTCATCACAATGTCAGGCACAGTATTTTTCTCATATTCTTTATGACAGATTTGCAAGTACCTTTTTGTGGCTGCAACCTTAACCATAACTCTCTTGCAGAAATGTAGCAAGAACCAGAATGGTTCTAAAAATAAAACAAACAAAAACCCACAACAGATGAGAGAGGGTTGGGAGAGAGAACAATTTTAGTGCTAAGGCAGAAGTTACCTCCCTCTGAGATATCCCATGCACTTCTTTTCACTTCACACACAACTCCTCCTTAGGTATTAAACTAAAACCTAATCTCAAAACTTGTATGTCCTACTTTCTTTTACTGTGATTTTGGAGCAGTTTCTGCCTCTATCCTGTCTTTGTTAGATGGGTCTCAGGCCCACTCAGAAAATTATACCCTATGGTTATTCAACAGAAAAGGTAAAACATGCTTAAATATTCTCAACATGCAGCTACCCAGAGAAATGGCAAAAGCAAGCTGGTTTTCTTCTTGTACACAGAAGCAAGGAAAAAAAGAATCTTATCAAGGCTGAAAGACTGCAGGCTGTTTTGTCAAGGGATGGGAGAACTAAGAGGAAACATCACAGGGCCTTCAAAGAGAAGAAAGGTTTTTGCAATGACAGAGGAATCCTTGATGCCACAACCTTTGTGTAAGGAGCAAACATAACTGCATTAAATGACACAAAGTGGAAATTTAGGTTAGACATCAGAACAGACATTAAAATAGCAAGGATAATTGAGCACTGGAGACTATGGAGACATAGGAGACTATGAAATAACCACCAGAGAAGGTTTTAAAATACAGGCTAGACAAAAAACAGTCTGGAAAGATATGGCTACAACTGAAGCTGAGTAATGGACTAAATGATCCCTAAGGTACCTCTCAGTACAGTATTTTTTAATAACTTTGTGATTCCACATGACCTATTCATGCCCTGGATCATATCCCAGAAGTAAAACTAAACATCTGGAATTATTTAATCTGTATTCTATAATAAAACAACACATACTGAAAGTTTTCCTCCTGATCCAAAACATAAGTGGGAAACCTTGATCCATGTTTTATACCTGGAGGTACCTTTCCTCTTGTTGCTCACCTGCAGCACCTGCAGTGTGCTACAGAGTCCACTGCAATTTTTTGGCATGAAGACCTGCCATCTGATTTTCCAGAATGTCTCATTTAGCCCAAAGTGATCCAAATTTGTTCCTGGTATGGAACATGAAGTAAATGACAGAGAAAGCAGGAGAATGATAAAAAAAAAAAAAAAAAAATTAGCTATTTTATTGATGACTATATGAGTGGTTTATTTCATATATGATGCAACTGTACTTATGACTGCATAGCTTCAATGACACCAGAAGAGAAAGGACAATACAATACAATGGCAAAAGAAGAAAAACAAGTGTTTCCTTGAAACATGGTCAAAAGATGTTGATTTTATGGTTGGGTTGCTATTGTCTGTGAAGGGATCCTTATCATACTGTGAGTTATGTAAGCCAGCACTGGCAGCAGCAAACACTGGGCTAAAAATGCACTCCTACGGAGAGATGCATAGCTTTCATATGCTCAATTTGCACAAAATCTTCATATAAAAAACTGTAGGCAGAAAAAGTGCTTTAGGAGGACACAGACCCCTAGGTTCACAACAACCCAGAAAATCTCTGCCATTCTTGCCTCAGTTCTCAAGAACTGCAGAGCACAGCTTTGTAATGTCCTGGTATTCCTTTTCTGGCTGGAATTGTTTGCATGCCAGACAGTCAGTATTCCAAACTAAATCTACTAAGTTCATTGGCCGCATATCTATCTGTGCACCTTGCATTGCTGACAGACTACTGTATGTGCATTATTAACACATACAGAAAAAGCCCAACTCAACACTTTTGAGACTCACTGCAAAGTGAATATCTGTGATAAAGGTGCTATAATTTTACCCAGCTGTAGACAGAAGCATCAGATATTACTAGAGAGATCATCCCAGACCATGTCTTACTAGGGAATTTGGGCACAGCAGGTCAAATCTTAGTGGAAAACCTGATCTGCATTGCATAGACCACTTACCAGTTTGAGAAGAACTGCCCACAGCAGCCTCTGTAATTTCCTTTGCAGCAATTTTGCCATTTTCCATGGAAATAAAACCGACTTTATCAATTCAACAGCTGATCTTGGAATTTCTGCTGCATTTCCAACACATGGCTAAAAAAAACACCAATAGAAACCTGCCTGTAACTTCAAGCAGTCTGAATAAGCTCCTGTAAGAAATGACCCTCCAACAACAAAGTATCTGGAATGCTTTTGTCCTCCCACCTGCAAAGCAGCAGGAACAGTGGTGGCCAATTATGTGACCATTTTCACTGGACTGTGGCCTTCACAGCTAGGAACACATGTAAACACAGAAAAAAGTCAAGCTTGCATCAGTACTCTGATGGTCTCCAATGACTGTCACGTATCATGTGTATGGTATGTAACTGGGTCAAGAAAGGAATTTTAGTTCCTCATTGTCCAGTATGTAGCTTCCAGAGACATTCTCAGGTTCTGGCCATTTTTCTCTCCCACAACTGTGAAAAGAAAAAACCCAAACCAACCAACCAACCAACCAAACAAAAAAAAAAACCAACACAAAAAAACACCACAAAAAAACCCCACAACCCCACACTGGATTTTTGTTTGGTTTTTTAACTTTTTTGCAAACTTTTTTGTTTTTACTTCAGAAATATCCTCCTAGGATGATGTGTGCATTCCGCTTTTAGCCAATGTCTTTGCCATAATAACATCTCTGTGACATAGCATTTATTGGAAATGACAGCCTGACAGATGGCAGGGCAAACCCTTTAATCCTAGTTCTCGACAGCATAGTACATTGCACATCTGATGCCAAAGAATGTTTTCCTCATGTTTGCAAAGCCACATGCTCCCTGAAGCCTTCAAACTCCTAAATCTATGATAGAGGTGTCTCAGTTGTAACAAACACCCACCATGCACCCTCAGATGGTTAATAAAACATCTTTGGTATTATATGTATTGCACGATATAGCACCTTGCTAGCTGAAGAGCTAGACAGAAAGGAAGAGGGAAAGGATGTAAGTGGAAGAGAAGGAAAATTACAGATTTTGAGGAGAAATTGTCAAAAAATTCCTTCTATGCAACTGCCAGGAAACAGCAGCTGACCTTTGTAAGAGGCCACAGGAGACAAAATGGCCTTTCTTGGAACATCTTTCAGGTCACCAACTGCCAGAATTAGGAAGTCAGAAAAATGAGATGCACAAGCTATTTTTATAAATTATTCACTATAAAGAAAAATGTAGATTTTTCCCAGATAACAATAATTAGGCCCAAAGGACAAAAAAAAAAAAAAAAAAAGCAAGCAAACCCCAGCAATTCCTCCAATTTCTCAGTTTTTCTGCTTTTTTCCATATGAACAACATGCATAGATTCAAAATGTAGGCTAGGAAATGTGAATTACAAAGATTTGACAAGTTTTTCTCTGGATCAGAATTTTACTTTACAATTACTGTCCAAATTAAACTTTCAGATTTAAATAGCACAGCATAACATTTCTTTGTGACGCTCTGCACTGGAGAATCATCAGAGGAATTTCCAAGCCAAAAGTTTGGGTCTCCTAACTTGGGAGGCATGCAGGAAGGATATACACTTCAAGCAAGTGCCATGTCTTTCAGAACAACCTCAGGGATTAAGCTGCTGCTTGCACTAAATGCATACCAGCGTGTCAGCAGCAGGAACTCTAGTATTACCAGAGTTGGAGGGTCACTTGCCCAGCCCATTACCCCCCATCAAAGTGAGGGACATACACAGCTTCCTGTATAGATCCATTGTTCCACAAACCAATATGGTCATGCAGACCTGCTGCCCTATGAATCTGGGGAGAAGTGGAGCTAGGAGGCACTTGAATTGGGGATTGATGAAAAAAAGGAAACCACTACATATTTGGGCTTTGATAAGGATAATAAGAGTGAACTGGAAAAAGAGAAGGTCAAGCAATCTCTCTTGGGGATGTTCACTAGGTAGAGTAATACAAGAAGAACAATGAAACATGTACAAGTAAAAGGCTTTGCAAATTAAATGCATGTGCATGACTGAAAACCTGGAAAAGGCCACCATGTAACTTCAACACTGACACCAACTTCTTTTTGGACTATTGTGCACAAAGCTGACACTCAACCCATACATGATGAGTTTTTTGTTCTGAAGGCAGTAGGACCATTCTTCTCCGTATTGCCTCCTCTCTCTAGTGGTTCTCTCCCACATGCTCATCTTCACTTTTCTCTTAGGGTCTCTCACCTTTTGTTTGTATTTTCAGCTTACACTGTTTTTCCACAGCACTGACCAGCAGCAAGCTCCTCAGCTCACTTCTGCTGTGTCAGGAACACTCCCTATCAGCAGATGTTTGCAAGCCTGCATATTTTAATTTTTTTTAATAAGAATAAAAGAACAGCTGTACTGGGCCAAACCAAAGGCCCACCTAGCACAGCAGAAGGTTTTATGACAGGAAAAGGAATTTACAGTTGTGGGTGCCATTTGTTTATGAATTGGAAGCAGCTGAATGTATGGAGACAACTGTCCCTTACTCTTAGGCAAAGCATTTGACATATTCCCAGAATGAACAAGGTCTTCATTAAGCAAATGGTCACCTGTATGCAAAAAAAAAAAAAAAAAGCCATGTGATTTGTTCTCAGTACACTCTTATCATTCATCTGTGAATCAGTTGAAAGCTGACTCCTTCCAGCCATTTGTGGCTTCTTGTTTGTGGATTCATGCCTTGTCTAAATTGAAATCAGCAGGAGCATCTACTCCTAGACATATTCTGGCTGTGTCAGTTGCCAACAGCAATTACAGAAACTCATGGGGAACATTGGCTGCAGGTTAACGAAACAGATGTCAGTTGTAACAACACAAGCATGAGACTGAATTTCAGAGTGCAAGCAGCCCAACGTGCCATGTGTAAGCTCCAACAGCTCTGGCCACAAATCAGACCCACAGCTAAAAATCACTATTTGCAACCATCATTCACATTCAGAGCACTCCCTACTTTCATTTGCCTCGTGGAAACATATCCATATTGTAGTAATAAAATGCTTTTTATTTCCTAGTAAGGTTTTATAACCTTACCAGAGGTATGAAAATCAGAGAGGTGGAGCTGTGACAACAAAAGATTAGAAACACAGGTTCATTTCTATTAGAGAAGAACAGTCATTCTAGGAATAAGTAATAAAATTGAGAGATTAATCATACTGGCAGATTTTTTTTAATCTATTGAATTTTAAAGCAAGCGGCAAGAAATGTTTCCTCAAGTTCTGTGCTGTCATCACTCACAAATGTGCACCCTTTTTAATTCACATCTCTGCTTCTGTGTAGGTGAAAAGAGGAAAACATTTTGAAAATCCTGAATATGATAATCCAAATAATCAGCACGGGCACGTCTACCTCATGTTAAGAACTCGCCTGAGCCTGCCCCATCTTATTTTCTACTCACAGTCTTACTGACACAAACACAGCCTCCTCTCCTTCCAAGGTAAAAACCCTAGGTGAAAACAGGATCAATTTAGCAGAGTTTTACCACAGCTTTGTATGCAGGACCATACAGTCTAGGAATCTACAAGTTCTTCAAACACTTTACAAACATTGAAGGCCATCCCAACTCCCAGAATATGCCATGTACCTTCTCAAAGTACCGGTTGCCCCTCAGAGAAAGCTACCAGAGGTTATATGCAGCCTGTTTTCTGCATTATCTAAATATCCAGGGGGAGTGAAGAAAACAGCTCCCCATGTACTAGTTGTTGTCCCACTAAACACAGGCAGCAACCAACCTGAAACTTCTGAAAGGATTTCAGCAAGAAGCACAAGTTTTCCACTAACAAGCAAAACATCCATACCACTTATAACATACAAATTGATTGTAATGGGCCACTGTCATAAACATTGCCTAACAGAATGAAAATAACCTGTGCCAACAAGCAGTGTGACAGCTCCAGATGCCTGGGACTAGTGTTATATGGAACTAGACATACTACTCACTGAAAACTGTCTGTAGCAGCTGTCTACACAATTTAAAGCAAGACTAGAAGAGGCCCAATCTTTCCTGCCAGAGAAGGACCTCAAGCATGGTGAAGTCTCAGCAGAGGAAAACTATGAGAAGAAGGCGGAAAAAAAATGAGTGTGATCGTTAAGGATGGAACACTGTTCGAAGAGAGGCACACTCATATAAAGTCTTCTGCGCAAAGACCAGTAGCACACCATTGCTCCATGCTCAGGTGAGTTGTTTGGCCATGCCCATGCCCATGCCACCCTTACATCCATGCCCACAGGGACGAGAGGCTGCTCTTCTTGTCAAATTGGCTGCAGGTACAACTCCAGGTGTCAACAGCTCAGCAAACAGTAGCCATTCCAAGCATTTGCCCATGCTTTCCTGCTTTTCTTACTTTGTGACTATGTGATTTGCCTCCCCATGCTCCTAGAAGGTGCAGGAGATGCTGGAGTGGTGGATCCTTTTTACCTGCTCAAGACAGATCCTTGTGCAGTCTCAAGCTTCCCTTAGTGCCTGTTAAAAACAACATTTAAAGCTAAAGGTAATGTCAAACACAAATTTATTTCCCTTCCCAAACTGCAGTAACCTTGAGGTGAATTAAGACATGCAAATTTTTTCATAGTCTGTCTTTTGTGCCAGCATTACCCCACCTGTAGAATATGAACAGATTTTATAGGTTTTGAAATAAGTGGGTTGCATTCTACATATTTTTAGAGGTATTTGGAAAGCCAGGCTCTACAAGGACTTTGTTAAAGAAATAAAGGATGCACTGTTACAGAGTCAGGGACAATTCTAGCCTTGGGTCTTTCAACTCCTCTGCCTGCTGATCACCACCCCCTTAGCTTGAGAGGTGGCAATAGAAGGCAGACAAGTCAAATAAAATAATGGACTATTTCGGTTTGGTACAATAAAAGATACTTTTTGGAGGCTTTCTCATGTCCAAATATCCTCTCTTATCCCGTGTTTCATCACATGACCACTCAAACCAGACAGACTAAGGTAGCTTTAGTACATATAAATAAATTTCTAAAGGGAATATTTAATTTTGTAAGAATTTATATCATTCAAGGTTCAAGATTATACTAACAAGTTGATAAGAACAATCAGTACTTTCCAGTGCCACAGTCTGAGGGAATTTCTGACTGGTCCCAGGATGGTGGTAGGATGGGTGAGAACCACCCATAGGAGATCCCTGTGTCCTCATATAAAGCAAAAATCATGGGGGAGGGAAGAAAGTCAGCTATGCATTAAGAGAGAAAAAGGATTTGTAATCGGGGGTCATCTGGAGACCCGCTGCTTTGTCTCAGGAACTGCACAAAGCAGGTACATGCACAACTACAAATGGTACAGCCAGCAGAGAACAGCCTACCCTCTGGGGACAGGCAGCCACTCCTGTTTGTAAAGAGAATTTTCCTGGGAGAAAAATTTGTTTAAGCTTTCTCTGTTTTCTCAGTTCGTTTTCAACATCCCCAGGTCAGGCAAGAACCATTATCTCCTCTTTCAGGAATCAATGACCTAGGTAGGACCCAAGCTTCTGCAGCTTCACTGCAGGATAACCACTTTCTAAACTGGACTTGACACTGAGTAGTTGCAGATAAGTGTGGATTCAGAAAGCCCAATAAATAATCAATCCACTTAAACACCTATCAGGAGTTTGCTGCACATTCTGCAAACTAGGTGCAAATACACTTCTGATCTGCTCCAGCCATGCCTCAGACTAGCCTGACCGAACAAGCTGACACAGCAAGAATGCCACCAGTTTCCAAAAGGAGGCTTCCATATATTGAAAGAAATTACCTGGAAAATATAATATATTAATTTCATTTTACTGGAGTTTGAGTCTTTTTTTCTTTTAAATATATGAATTTTATTTTTTAGAGGAGTATAAAGTTGAATATTGTTTCTGTTGAAGCAAAGACACAGGCAGTAAGACTATAAAGAACACAAGGTATTTAACACTAACGAACTAACGGTCTGCAACGCTGAATTCAGACGCTAGGACCACCAGAAAACCACAGCAGAAGCAGAAATGCCCCGTAAGGAAGGGCAGCAATCCCAAGAGATTACGGCACAAACCCGTCCGGTCCTGTGCTCTTCTCTCCTCTTCGTTCAGCTCTGCTCCGCCCAGCGGCCGGTTGACGGCCCCCTGCTGCCACCTGCCGGCGACCCGCAGCCACGGCCTTGTGGCCGAACAGGGCAATTCATTTCACATAGAAGTCACTCTGTTGAAATAATGACATTTTAAGGAAATATATCCAAAGAAACAAAAAACCAAAACCCCAAGGCTGATATTTAAAAGGTCTAGTCAATATATATAGAGATAGGAAGTCCAAACTACATTTCTTGAAACTGTTTTGTGACTCTGGTCTTTCCAAGCTTGTCTAAAACTGGCCAAGTTGATTTCATAACAAAAAAGTGCAATTATTAAATGGGATGCAACATTATTCTCCTTACAAATACCAATAAAAATCACTGAGCATGATTTTTCTGGCTATCTCCCATCATCTTTGCAAGCCTAGCATTGACATTTTAAATCCTGGTTTATTTTTTATGAAACACTGTCAATGGAGAACATTTTCATGAGCATCAGGGACTCAGATTTTCTTGACATTCATATTACACATACCTAGAAACATGCCCTAGAAACCAAGCTGATGGCATAGGATGGCCTGTGGATAGCCTAGTAAAAAGTCTGTTGGCTGCAAAAACAAGGACCCTATTTCCCACATGCATAGCTGGAATGGGATAGAGTATTAAGAATCTCCCGCATATTTTTGTGCCCAGTCATGAATATCTCTACAAAAACACCTACAAACTCTGCTGCTTTCTCACTGGCTTTGTGCAGCACATGGCAATATGCCATTCTAGCGGCAGTAGTCAGTATCCAGGTCATTCCCTCATGTTCCTCTGCACTTCACCATGGCCGCCCTATCCTCTCAAAACATAGAGAGGAGGCAGAGAAGTGCTTGTTTGCCTGACAGTCTATTGTGACGCAGGACTACAAACACAGTGTGCCTGCACTGTGACTTCCTGAGGAAAGATAATCAGAATATTGATTTTCCCATCATGTGTGTAGTTAAAATGGAAAGTCTATTCATGTAAGAATCCAAAATGACCACTGCTACCTAAATTTTGAAACACTGCCACTTGGGCCACAATTCATCTGACTCCATATTCATATATTCATTCCATATTCATTTTGTATAAACCTCCATATTCAGGCTATTCACATTTTCCTGAAGGAGATGCTTAGGATTAGCCAGAATTCGCCACCCAGGACAGATGTCTTATTCCTCCCATTGCTCAGCAGATCGTGCTAGTCCTGCAGATGCTGTGAATCAGGCCACCCACACTTCAATCAGGCTGCCTAACTGGGCAGACCAGGGTTGGCATGCTCAGCAGATACCCACACTCAAATCCCTTGTCACTCACTCTTGCTCCTTAACAACTATGACAGCATGCTGTGCAAAAAGAACTCTAAAACAATCAGTCTTCATTGATAAAACTTCCATGAAGCACTGGAACAAACAGGGATTCCCTGTACATTACAAAAAAACAAAACAAAAAACAAACCATTTCTTCATCACACAGCGCTGCAAGTAGGAGCATGACTTTTGTCTTAAGCCTGCAAAGGACCCTGTGCTTGGCACCCTTTATTTCTACCTTTAGGAAAAGCCCTGTTTCACAGGACACCAGCGTGGCTGCTATGGGGAAAACTATCTCAGCCACAGTACAAGAATTAGATTCACAAGGTAGTAAGAGGTAGTCTTTTTTTTAAAGTCTTTTCATCGATTACTTGTTTCTCAACCTCTACATTTAATACCTTGTAAAATATCTTAATTACAACCTTTTTGGCTTATTCTCAGAGGCTTTCCTGCATGCCCATGTCCATTTGAGTAATTTCCCTTAATAGGTCCCAACTCTGGGCAGGATCCTTTTATTCTTCAAACTAAAAAGGAGGAAGGGATAGCTATCTTGTTAAAAGACTGGATTCAGCCAAAGTTCAAGCAGCCCTCCTTACGTAAAACTTGATGCAGTTTGGCTACTATTGAAGTGCATCCAGTTTAAATTTCTAGTCACTTAAATACAGGTTCAAACAAAGCAGCACAAAAGCCACCTGATCATAGCAGATATATGAAAATCAGATCACCATGAGTATATTAATTAATACTTCATAGAAAGGGCAATTAAGAAAAAAATACTGCAGACAGAGAGTTTCCAGAAGCAACAGAAAGATGCTAGGATTTTAAATACTATGTGAGGTTTCTTAAAATCTCTAGCCATGCTACTCAATGAAACAATAAAGAATTAAGACTTTGCCTAATTGCTAGCAGAAACATTCAGTGCCTATAGAGCATTTTGCATCTGTTACTAATTACAAAGGAAAATCTGAAGAATGACTTGGGAAAAATCATAGCCTAGGCATTAGCATATTAACAAGGAGAGGCAGAATTGAATATGCCCACAAAAGACAGGGAATTTGACTGATTGTCTAATAGAAACAGTTGATAATACTGCCAAGTTTGCTAAAAGGCAACAGACAGAATGTTATTCAGAATTTAGAGGCAGCAGGAAAAAGTTCAAGAAGTTCCACTGAGTATTGAACAGTACATCACGTATTCTCTGCCCTCCTGGAGAAAATGCAGCATATGAAAGACAATGACCTGAATTTTAAGTTTTTCATTAGTGATGAACAAAGTGATTTTTCAAGTTTTAGAAACCAACAGAACTTGTGTAAAAGACCTCAGTTCCCTGTAACAACTGAATGTGCAGAGTGCTGAACAAAGCCAACAGACAATGGTAGGATAATGAATATATAGTAGGTTCATACCTACAGGGTAGAGCTAGGAAAGGGATCCAAGAAGGGAAGCCTGGGAGTTGAACAGTCCTTGGCTGTTCTGCCAAGGGAAAAGGGGTCAACACAAACAGCTGTTCTTCTCTTCCATCCATTCAGGCATGCTCCACTCTCACCTTGTCAAGGTAGCAGGTAGAAAGTGTACACTAGAGTAAACATCCTCAGAAACAGTTGACATATCGACAAGAGGGTAGGTTAGTAAAGATTTTAGGGAAGTAGAACAGCCTATTGATCAGTAAAGTACTGCCACATACAAGCTAGCAACACTAAGGATGCAAAGAAAGTGAACAGACAAATCTAAGAGGACAAAGAGAGAAGCACACATGGATACCTGACCATGAGAAAATAATTCAGTAACCTCTTACCTTGATCTTGTATTTCAGAGAATAGGGATTACCAGAGGAAGAGGTTGTTATCACACCCCTACAGTCTTGGGGGTGTGATTTCAGGCCTATAGGTACCTAGGTGCATGTAATACCAAAGAACTGTGTTAACTAGAAATCTAAAGGCAAAACTTAGATTCTGTTACATAGGATCTGAAAATCAAAACCTCCACTGCAAGCATGCTCTGAAACAAGAAGAGCAGCAGATGTTCAGAGCATGACTCAAGAATTGTGCAAGAAAAACCAGTGTTCTTTGGGACCTGTTATATTTTCTGAAATAAAGTCTTTATCAGAAGAACAGACATGAGCTAATCAAATTGCTAAGTTGAATTCAAATAAAGGCCAGATTTTGAAGCAATGGTTATTTTTATGGGTTACATGCTAAGCCCCAGGCACTCCAGTAAGATATGTATCTCCTCACAAGTTTCCAAATGCACCTTTCATGCCCTTTGCAAAGCATTACTCAATCTTTCCAAACTACCTTGCAACAATTCTAGTCAGATTAGCAGAAATATGTGTTATGCTTACATATGACTTTTTTTATACCCCTCACTCCCCCTTTTATTAGCTGCCCTCCCTTTAGCCTTCAGTCATGACATTTTTCCTCAGCTAGTTATGCCCCTGCCAGTAAACAGATTTATCCTGGTCTTCTAATATAGTAAGGCCACAGTGAAGCCTACAATATATGCACATACATATACTCACTAGTCATGCTGCTTGCTGTCATGTTTTCTCCCTACCAGTTTCCCTACTCAATCCTAACTTTGCACCCTTTATTAACCCTTTACCAACCAGCAAGATCTCTCACACCATGGTTGCTTAGATTCTAGCTTAGCTGTATCTATAAAACTATATGATTGGTTTTAAAGTCAAGGGTCTTTTTTTGGTTGGTTTTGTTTGGTTTTTGTTTTTTTTTTAAGAAAAAAAATATGTTTTACCTTTTGTTATTACAGCAACTATGAACACTCTTTTGTCTGTTTTAAGCAAATACTTAAAGGGTGAATTTTCTCATTAAGACCCTGGCATGCCACCTGCTTCCCCTGAACAGGTACCTAGGGGCCTTTCCCTAGGGAAAGGCCTCACAGAGACCCTACTCTAACTTAGTTTATAAGGCAGGTTAACATTTTCACAGCAGTCTCTACCCAGCTCAAGCCATCAGCAGCTTCCTACGCTCCCTCTGAGAGCAGACACCCCCTTCACTCACATCCTACCACCACAGTGGGTACCAGGAGAGACAGAACTCCCTAACAACTCTCCATGAACAACCCTAACGGCGTTGGCGCCCCGCCCCCCCGAAGCTATTTCCTGTCCTGGCCAGGTGCTTCCGGGTTGCGGCGGGAGCTGCTGCTAGCGCAGGTTGTTGTGCTGTGGGGCGGGTGACGGTTGCGGTCCTCCCTTCCGGTGTAGCTCTGCGCCGCTCCGCTGTTGCCTCTGCCTGCTTCGCCTCTCCTGGAGGTGAGTGGCGCCGGGCAGGGTCGTGATTTTCGGCGGGGTGAGGCTGGGCACCACTGCTCGCTGTGAGGGTGCAGCAGCGGTCGCAGGCCCCGGGCGGGGTGAGTGGGGGGAGACTACGTTCCTGGGAGGGAGGAGATGGGGGTCTGGCAGCAGGTCTCTTCCTCTACCAGTGTAGACTCAGCACCCTTCCGAGCAAGTGCTTTCAGCTGAAAACCTACGGTTGTCCTGGTGCTGGTAGAGCATCACCATGTTCTAAGGGTAAAATTGTTAAAGCTTGACGAGGCAGCCCTAAAACCGCGTTATCTTCCTGCGTTTTTCTGTCCTAGAGGAAATGTGTTAACTTTTTCAGTGTCTGTGGAATAGCATTTCCTCTGCAAAGGTGAGTGGGACTTGTCATTGCTCTCCTGTTCAGTGAGGGGAAGCAGCAAAGTCAGAACAGGGCGGTGCTCACTTCCTTCCTTCTTTGGTGGGAACAAACAGATGTGACCCTGTTAACTTCTACTGCACTTTAACTCATGCTGCTTTAAAATTTCATTTTAGGTCAGCTAAGAGTGGTGTGTGCTAGTGCTGATTTGGCGCTTAGTTGGTCTTATGCTTCTGTTTCCTGACTAATACCAAGAATGCATGCTCACACTAGGAAAGAGTAAATCCATTGCAAGTTGGCTAAAGAGTCTTAGTCTTTCTGACAATTACCTGACTCTGTTAAACAAAAACTAATGGAAAAAATGAGTTTCACTTAAATGCAAGAGATGCTTGTGTACTTTCAACATTCAAGCTTATTTTCTAGATATTTATCTTAGCAATTGATATGGCTATACTCAAAATCAGAGCCTATCAAGAGTGATTGAATTCTGTTTAAAGTTATGTTGAAAAGGAAAAATGTGACCTTAATGATCTCATAGGTATTTTTTCCTGTGAATTATAAAGATTTCAAATATCTCTATTGCTTTAACACTTCTTTTTTGCAGATTAATAAGCTTACTGGAGCATTGCTATGGAGCATTAATGGGAATGAAAGGAGTTTTAATTGTTCTCTTCCAATTAAAGTTTTCAATATAGAAGCATGTGGTTATGCTGGGCCTTGTTTTGAAGTTTTAGGCATTCAGCTGGTCATAAGAAACAGGAGTTAATTTCAGTGTTTGTTTACTTATTTGCTTTTATTTCAAGCAGAGTTTGTCCTCTACTAACAGCAACGACTGATTAAAAGATTGATGTTCAAAATTGCTTGTTCTCATTTTGGTTTAGCTTTTTCCTATAAGTTACTTTAAATTGGTCTGTGAATTTTAATAAATATTTTGATTGTATTCTATCACTTGGATTCTGTAGCTTTTCTTCTGATTGTCCAAAGTCCAGTTTGAACTAGGACTGCAAGAGTGCTTATGCTTATGCAAGAAAAAGTTCCTTTATTTAGCACTATGTCATCAATATAAAAGGTCCTTTTGTATTTCTTCTGTAATCTAAGTTTTACAACTATTCATATGGTGCTTATTTTTAAAACTTTGACATTTTCTCCAGGTTAAAGTTTATTC
>WTXV02033422.1:0-41582 GCA_009823435.2 Nymphicus hollandicus
CTTCATACAGGAGGTGCTCCAGCCCCCTGATCATCCTCGTGGCCCTCCTCTGGACTTGTTCCAACAGTTCCATGTCCCTTTTATGTTGAGGACACCAGAACTGCACACAATACTCCAAGTGAGGTCTCACGAGAGCAGAGCAGAGGATACAGTTGGCTTTCTGGGCTTTGAGCGCACACTGAAGCTGGCTCATGCTAGTTTTCTCATCCACCAACACTCCCAAGTCCTTCTCTGCAGGGCTGCTCTGAATCCCTTCTCTGCCCAACCTGTAGCTGTGCCTAGGACCTTGCACTTGGCATGGTTAAACTTTCATAAGGTTGGCATCAGCCCACCTCACAAGAGTGTCAAGGTCCCTCTGGATGGCATTCCTTCCCTCCAGCAAATCAACTGAACCACACAGCTTGGTGTCATTGGCAAACTTGCTGAGGGCACACTCAATCCCACTGTCCATGTCACCGACAAAGATGTTGAACAAGAGTGGTCCCAACACCAATCCCTGAGGGACACCACTTGTTACAGGTCTCCAACTGGACATTGAGCTATTGACCACAGCTCTTTGCATGCAGCCATCCAGCCAGTTCTTCATCCACCGAGTGGTCCATCTATCAAATTGGTGTATCTCCCATTTAGAGGCAACAATGTTGTGTGGGACAGTGTCGAACGCTTTGCACAAGTCCAGGTAGAAAGTCCAGATGTTAGAAGCAAGACATGTGCATTCTTATCTGCCAGCAGTCACCCGTCCTTATCTGATGCATTTTCTAATGCACAACTGAGAACTTAATTTAGGAGGAAATTCTCTGAAGATGAAATGCTACAACAAATCCGTGTGGGTTCATATGAAAAGACACTAATGCTGCCTTCAGTTAGAGGCTGTAGTTTGAAGGGCAGCCCTGGGAAAGGCAGCAGTATACTGAAGTTCCCCTGTGCCTTAATATTGGTGACCCTCAGATTGATAGCAGCAAACAGCGGTTTTGTCCTATTACTCACTTCTCCTCCTACAGAACCACCATTCACCAAGAAAAAAATGTTTGAAAGGTACACAGACATAGAATTATAGAATGGTTAGGGTTTGAAAGGACCTTAAGATCATCTAGTTCTCAACTATCTGACATTGTTCTTCAATCTTAAAATGTGGGCAAAATTAATAAGGCCAGGCTTGAGAGATCTCATAGCTTTATAGCTTGCCTATAAATCTTCTATTTCCTTCTAACAATACTCTTCAGTCCCTCTTCCTTCTTTCCCCTGAAACATTTGTCACAATATCTTTAGCATCTCCAAGAAGAATGGGCTAGAGCATGTGCCATTTATGCAAGGCATTGCATACATGTTCTTAAGTGCAGATGTCTCCTTGAACTGGCCTATATAACAGATGTGCAGATATGAATACATTTTGTTTTGTTTAGGATGAAGTTTATATTTCACTGCCTTGAAATCTCCTTCAGCAAAAAGCAATCAAGATGAACTGCCCCTTTAGTGGTAGCTGTAGGGAAAGAAAGAAACTGGGAAAACATTAATAGCAGTCTGCAAAATCAAAATGAAAGTATATGTAGAATTTTTCCTGTATTTTTTGCTGACTACTCAGAATTTACAGGGCTTTCTTCAGAACCAAGAGAAGTCAATGGGGAAAACATCCAAGTTAATTCTGTCAGTCTTCACAGCAAGCGAACCAGCACAAATCAGTGGTTTCAGGGAAGGGTTTGCTGCCCTATTGGTTTTGTCCTGCTTTCAGTCTGCTTCTTAGCTAACCAGCATTTACTGTTTCTTGCCTGTAAGCAATCCAGAGACTCGAAACCGATAACTCTTACCCTACTTGTTTACCTGTTATCCTGTTGATGAAGACAGGGCTAACTGTGGCATTACGAAATAAATAAATATATAAATGGCATGTATTAAGCCTAGTACCAATTAATTTTCACTACAGTCTGTGACAGTAAGGTAAATAGTTGGTCCAAAAGTTAAAGACTCCTTGGCTGAATGCAGGCACTGATCTCATATTTGCCAATGTCTCAAATTTGAGCTTCACCTAGACAATCTTTTCTCATCCTTATCGGCTTTAATCACTTGCTCAAAGACCATAAACAAGAGCTTACAACAAAAATAAACAATAAAAGCAAAGCAAACACATTGCTGTAATACAAACACTTCCTCCCTGACAACTTATTTCACAGAGATTACAGGCTGTATTAGGAAACAATAAAAGAGAATTAAAGCAAACTCTAAGAGGCTGGGTGGAAAAACCAAGGAATACAGCAGCAGTACAGGTTAACTACCCAGCTATCATGATAATATACTTTCATATTCCACTATCTCAGTAAGGCTTTAGAGTTTTCTGTGAGATTCTGGGATGTTTTGTTTAAATTTGAAAATTTAAATATGATTATTAAAGTTACTGCTGGCACTCTCTGAGTAGAAAGACTAAATCACCGATATCTACCTCTGAATTGTCATAGAGAAAAAAGAAGCAAAGGTAAGCACTGCAACCCCTTCATCTACTGCTCAGCTTATAAAGCACCTTGCTTGAGAAGTAGTTAGGGAAAGTTAATGATACGTTGCATTTTTCTGCAGCACATATGGTGAAGAAGTTTTAAGGACTGACAAATTTTCAGATCCCAAACTCAAAGACATAACCTACAAAAGCAGTAAAAGAGGACCACGCCAATTCTCATCTCAGCAAATCTAGAGACTTGTAAAGTTAATGTGAAGTGTGCAACCTTAATTTGCAAAGGGTGATTAGTTAGCTTAAGCTTTTTCCAAATTGATACTGCATAGTATCACAATCACACTCATTTTCTCAGGCTTTGGCATGACATTCTGCATGATTCCTCTTAGCGCATGGCAGTCTCATCCAGCACCTGTTTCTTGTAAATTGCAAAGCTCCTCTCTTCTCTCCCCAAGCATGGTCAGAGCTGTGTTCCAATCATGCTGGGTAACAGATGTAGCAGAGCCTTTGCTCAAACTTTGCCCTCATTCCCACCCATTTTTGATTTTTTTTAGAAATCTCTCTTTGTTTAGACACTAACAATACTTAAACATTAGAGCACAACCTATTCAAAGAACCCAAATAAAAACTTACTACACAAATACACTACAACACATAAAAACTATGAATTCTATTGACTTCTTGACATGATGCGAGTAGGCACGATGAATGTACTAACACAACAGGAAACAATGAAAGCAAATATCTTTCATCATGGGAAGTTCTAACGCACTAGAGATTCTCTCTCCACTGCTTTCAATTGCTGATGCTGGTCTTCAGCATGTATTGAAATTGTGAATTTAAAGCATGGCCTGAGAGGAACATGTATTCAGGTTTTAGGTGTCTTTGACACAAATCAAAAGCACAGCTATTTTAGTTATGGCAGATGTTTTCAGATAGAGCTTTTTTAAAAAATATATATTAAAAAAAAAATCCTTTCTCAACAATGCCGAAGCCATTTAGAAACTTCTATTTCATCAAAATTCCCCACTCAATAGGCAACATTACTGTATCAGAAATAAATGCAGCACAATTCAGCATATATACATGCACAAGGAGTATGCTATCAAACTGAAAGAAAAAACCCATAGTTGTGAGTACTTAGTCTAACACTACACACAAGTGATTCCATCCCTGTCTCATGTTTAGGGATCTCTTGATACAAGGTCAAGAATAATAGTCTGACTGAAGTCCCTAAATGAAAACCTTGACAATAAATTCATAGGGAATACAAAAACGGGCTAAAAAGAAAAGGCAGAATAGAAGTAGGAAAGAAAATCAAGTTCCAGAAATTTCTACATTGCAGAAAGTTCCTTATGAAAACAAAGGCTTACAGAAGGGAGTAAAGCATTCATTCTTTTTATTAAACAGCTTTGTCTCCAACTATTTGTAGCTGTTAATATTGTTATTAATATAGTATTTCCCTCCATTGTATATCCCAATTTTTAATACTTGTATTGGGTTTATGTGGCAAGGTTTTGGTTGCAGGGAGAAAGGGCTTCAGGGGGAGCTTCTGTGAGAAGACACCATAAGCTGCCCCCCCCAGTGCCAAACAGAGCCACTTACAGATGGCTCCAAGACAAACCTGCTGCTGGCCAAAGTTGAGACCAGTATTAGGGCCAGTGCTGTTTAGTATCTTCACTGATAGTCCGGATGACGAGATTGAGTGCACCCTCAGTAAATCTGCAGATGACACCAAGTAGGCTGGGAGTGTTGATCTGCTGAAGGACAGGGAGGCTCTGCAGAGGGATCTGGACAGGCTGGATCGATGGGCTGTGGCCAATGGTATGAGGTTCAACAAGGCAAAGTGCCCGGTCCTGTGTTTGGGCCACAGTAACACCACACAATGCTACAGGCTTGGGGAAGAGTAGCTGGAAAGCTGCTTGGTGGAAAAGGACCTGGGGCTGAGGACCTCCCACTTTGCTATGTTGAACCTCACAAGGTTGGCATTCGCCCACCTCTCAAGCATTTCAAGGTCCCTCTGGATGGCATCCCTTTCCTCCAGCGTATCAACCAAACCACACAACTTAGTGTTGTTGGCAAACTTGCTGAGGATGCACTCAATCCCACTGTCCATGTCGCTGACAAAGATGTTGAACGGGATCAGTCCCAACACCAACCCCTGAGGGACACCACTTGTTACACATCTCTAGTTGGACATTAAGCCATTGACCACAACTCTCTGTATTTGGCCATCCAGCCAATTCCTTATCCACCAAGTGCTCCATCCATCAAATTTATGTGTGCCCTCATGAAAAATGAAAATTAAAGGCACTATTTAAAGAGCATAATGTGTGAAAACTAAACATTACAATGACGAAGTTTAAAGAAACCAAACTGCAAAAGTGTACCTTCAGTAATTCATCAACTGAATCAGAACTCATTTACAGCAGTATACTTCAAGACACCAGTTTTGAAAACTAATTTTAGAACTAAAGGCCACAAGTGCATGTTGGTAAAGATCTTTTGTCATATGCACTGGAGGAGCAGCAAGGGGTGACGGTACAGTGGACCACATTATTATATGAGGTCTATAAAAACAGAATGAAAAGATCAGGCCCTAACATATTTAGCCATAAGCTTGTGCACATAAAGATAGAAAAGGAATGAGGCTTTGAAATTCCGCCTTCTTTTGAAAATTCCTTTTTTAATAAAGAGTGAAATAATCCTATGCTCAACTTCTTTATTAACAACTGCCTGTATTTAAATTTTAGTTTATTTCACTGGTGTAAGCCCAGGAACAGTAAGTGTTCCCAGACAACTGCAGCCTACAGACAATTGATAGAATATATACAACATATACAAACGTTAAGAAAATACATCATCAAAATGCATGACAATATGCAGTTGTATGTTATAGAACTTACATAATTCATATACCCAATGAATAATGGGACAAAGCTAATGTATAATGTGACATTGCCTTGACTCTGCCTTAGAAGAATAATGAACATTCCAGTTCATTTTTCCTGCTACATAAGCACAGTCACATCACATTTATAAGCTGGCTTCAACATATAAATCTGTTATTGCCATACTTATGCTACATATTGTACATCCCAGGACATATAACTTATGGTTACTTATTTTTGATTGTTCTATTCAAGTACAATACATGCATAAGACTTCTCAGTTTTGACTTGTTTTAGAAGTATACCCCAATCCCTAGGCAGGTCAGCTTTCATTTCCTCTCACTCTTGAACTGCCAAGACTAAAGCCTTGTAATGTTCTGGAAAGAAGAGTGCAGAGTGAATGATTTAATTAGACTACTCTTTTCCTTTAAGACATCCAAATATGCTACAGCTGTACAGCAATGTAACTTTAATCATGTAAATGCCATAAACATTCCACAATTCTCTTAAAGAAAATGCCTTACCTTCACCAGAAACCTCATTTGGAGAAAAGGCAGAGCTTTCCAAAAGAGCAAAAAGAAATTTCCTTTCTGTCAGTCTCTTTCAGTGGACATCTAACAATGCCTGCTCATGTCAGTCTTTGGTGAAGGATGGTGACCTTAATAACTTCAATCACTAACATATTCGAAGATCGATAGAAGAAGGAAGAACTATACATCAGATGAGTAAATGCCTCCAGGTTATGGGAACAAAACAGGTAGGACAGGAGGAGGAAAGGATGAGAAAAATAAAGCTGCTGCCAGCGCCTTTGAGGGACATAAGAAACTTGATCTGAAAACTGATCAGCTTTAGAATAAGAGGGGGAAATCAATGAAAATAAGAACAAATGCTTCCATAGAAAGCACTTGTAGAACTGTGGACTAAACAGGTTCCCTTGATAGGACACATCAGATGGGAAAAGGAACCATAAGTTTCAAATCACAGGGTTTAGCACAAGGGTATCCAGAAGCCAAACTATAAAGGGGGCTTTCTGCTTCTTTTCTGTGCTGCTTAATGCCAAATACTTCTAGAAATTCTACTGACAATCTCTACACATTTGTAGTCAGCGCACTGCAGGATGGTTTCCAGACAGTGCTGTCAGTTTTCATATAACTTGCCCACAAAACTAGCATGTATTTGAGGAACAGAGAGAAAGTACTGTGGAAATTCACATTTGATCATGGGGAAGCTTATGGGTATTATAAAAAAGAAGGGGAGAATTTATAGTGAAAATGCAAAGCTGTGTATAGTAAAGACAGATTCTTACTCTTCCTGGTGAGGAGAAGTGAGAAGACTCTTCAGTAAGTTTGCATACTTATATTACTTTATTTTCTTAATTAAATTTACTTGAACCCTTAAGCCCTGCGGGTTGTCCATTTCTCAAAACCTGTATAACGCTATTACATCAAAATAAAGGCTATGACAAAATCTCTGCCGGTTAGTACAGAAACTGTACATTATGGAATATTTTTCACTTCTTTAGGAGCCTGAGATTCAATTTCAGTGACCAATTTAATGCCTCAGACGCCAAGAAAAAGCAGTAATTCTCCAAGAATTGATGAAACTGCCAAATGAATGAGCCTATCAGCTAGAGGCATCTCTCCTTAGGTGTAAGTTAATGAAGTTAAGATCCTAGCTTAGGTATTAGACTGTGTTCATAATACATGACCTGCAGTTTGCTAAGTGCCAAGGGAAAACCAAAAGGCAAGACAGACCAAAATAATATTTTCTACAATCCCCGCTTAGGAAATAGGGAACTTACAATTGTTCTTCTAAGATTAGAATCCTGAGGGGTTTTTTTTTTTTCTTTTTGTTATTCATCTCACTGAAAAAGGTTTAACTTCCAATACCAGCATATTACTTAAAGCCAGCCGTCTGCTTTCCACATTAGCCTAGCACAGCAATCCAAAATAAGTCCTGAACTGCATTAAATTACTTCAGTATTTTATTTGATCAGTCAGTCATTCCTAAGAACATAATTTAGTAATTTCTTTCTTAGACCAATGCAAAATCACACCCAATGGTGCTCAATGCTTGTTGTTTTTTTTTTTCCTCTCTCCCTTAACCAATAAATCTTGGATCTTTCTTCACAGAGGAACAATGCTGAAGGGAGGAACAGAGAGCATTTGCCTCCTGCCTTCATAAACACTTGCTGAATTGCCAGAAGAAGGTCTGAATTTCCTTTGGTACAAGAAGGACATAATCACAGGCTTTCAGGATCCCTCCCACCCTGCTGTTGTGAAATGAGAAGCGCGACTGCTACCACTTTCTGTCATTGCTTACTAAAAAGATCAGCAGTGGGATTGTTGAGGAGACCCAGTTTTATTGGCAAACACAACCACAAGAAACACACATGAGAGAGACCCTTGAGTACAGTTAGGAGAAGATATGCTTCATTTCCTAACCTTGAGTGAGACCTTGCATAAGCAAGAGCAGCATTCTGGCAACTGAATAATATGATAGACAACATTTGCTAGACTCCAGCTTAGCATTTCATCAACAAAATTCCCTAGTCACTCTTAAATGATTTAAGTTACTTTGAATCTGGACTATTAACAGTTCTGCAGGATCAGTAAGAGATAGCTTTATAAAAATAGAAGTGCTTTCAACTATATGAACATATTTGGAAATGGTAAAATATATACATAAATATCTGTCAGCACATAATCAAACAGAGATTTTTGCTTTTCCACATGATTGGCACACTGTACTACCCATTTGGCAGGGCATGTGCTTGACTCAAAATATGCCTACATAATCCAAACTCAAGTATGCAATTCAAATAAGTTTAGTAATATACACAAAGTTACCCACTTAAAATGTATAACAAATTTAGAGACAATATGAGAGTTTGTAATACACCCACTACACAGGCAACAGTATACACCTTGTTCTGTTACATACTTTGTAACATGAGTACTTTTGTTTGAGCACACACACGTACATATATAATGCACATTAATATATACATGCACACTGATAACAAATATGTAAGTTTTAAACATGTTTGTCATACTTTGACATATATAAGTCAAATATTATTGTTCTTCTAGTTTAAATCAATTCAGAAATTTGAAGTGCTTCTTGATTTTTAAGTTAAATCTGCTAACCTTGAATGAAGTTGTTTTTTCTTATTGTCAACAACTGTTACATTATTAAACTGCTTTGAATGTCATCCAGTTATATCTCAAATCAGACTAAAATTTTGTACTTTGGATTTCGGATTTGACCTAATGAAATTTAGATTAAAATAATTTATTGAAGGGCCAGTAAATGTTCCTAAAAATAAGTAACTGATTGCTTATACATCTGCATCAAATTTCTCTTTTACTTTATGAGGACACATTTTGATTTTATTCTTTTATTGAACAGCAACAATATCCAAGACAGATCTGAACCCTATATTCCTTAACACAAATCCAGCGATTAAAATAAATCTTCTTTATAATAATAGTAATAATAATAACAATAATGCCCAATCACTACACTGTGTTCACTCATTCGTAGTTGCCACAGCTAAAAATAACTTCAAAAAATCACAACATCTCACAGTCCTGGAGGGGCATGCCAAGATAACTTCTCCATGCCATCAAATGGCACCACGGTAATATGGGGACCTGATTGTGCACTGTTGCAAGCCTAGTTTGGCTTGTTTGAAAAAACGTATTTTAGAACTGTCACTATTTTGGCAGTTCAGCATGAAGCTGCACTGCTCAGAAATCAGGGAAGTCTACAACAAGCCTGGGGCTTCTCCAGGCTTTGTTAAGAGACTGATGCATGTAGCTCTGCTGAGAACCAGACTGCAGAGATTACTTTTGTATACTTCTGGCAAAAGAGAAAGGCCTCCACATCTGCCTCCTCTTTTGCAGGGGAGTTACACAGCAGTTTTTAATTCCTGACATAAGTATTAGTTATTTGAGAAGCAGAAATGAAAAGCATTTCAGGTCTAAAAAAAGAAGGGCCAGTTTTAGCCTAAGTATTAGCATCACATTGAAGAATACTTTTCATTACCTTTAAACGTTAACCTCAGGATAGACAAAATAAAATCACAGAATAGTTAGGGTTGGAAAGGACCTTAAGATCATCTAGTTCCAACCCCCCTGCCATAGGCAGGGATGCCTCACACTAGACCATGTCGCGCAAGGCTCTGTCTAACCTGGCCTGAGTTTAATTTGAGTTCTAATCAAAATAAGAGTTTGGTTTCTTTCCTGTATATTCTATTGTAAAGAGTGGCTGGCTAGCACAAATATTTCCTGATTCTCTGGGGGTTTCACAATCTGTATGTGACTCTCTCCAGTTTCCAGGTTAACAACTATCAGTTTTTTACATAGTACATTACAGGTAACTCTTCATATGCAATACTTACAAGTACTTAATATTAAAGTGCAATCAGTGGTGTGACAGCAATGTTGTCATATTTTGACATCTTCAGAGAGCGCTCTTAATTTTTAAGAGATGGGCAGATTTGCCTGTACTAACATATTCATCATACTTTTGGACAATATTTTCCCCAAAAAGATGCTTCACTACTGACTTTCTGAACATTAAATAAGGGAAAAAGAAAATAAAAGACTCTAGATAGGTAATTAAACTGATAAGTAGTCCTTCCTTTCTTCCTTGTGTTACACTAATTCCTATAGGTTGAAGTTTAAACAAGATGCTTACAGTACTGATATTCATATAAACAGATTCTTGGTTAGTGGGCAGGCCTTTCCTGCACAAAATCATGAACTGAGATCCCTGTTTCAGAATGGGAGTAAAATAATTACTAACAATACTCCCTCTTTAGTCAAGTTAAACCTAAGCAAGTGTTTGCATCCCATTGATTTACAAAAGCTTTTAGAAAGTGCTCACATGCTACTTTAAACAAAAGCATTTTTGAGAATTGCATGAAATATACATGTGGTCATGTAGCTGGTAAAGAGCGCTTAATTGACCTCCACAGTGGTTTAGATCATGCTCTATGTAACTCAATGAATTCCAGAGAAGAAATCTCAAAATAAGCCAGGGTTTGAGTAATATTTCCAAGTCTAGCTCACTCTGTTACCAGTGATTTGACTTTCCATCCTCCTATCTCAAAAAGACAGTGTTTCAAATAGACTGTTTTAAGTTTAACGCAGTATGACATTCAACTCTGGCTGTCAGTAATTTAGAAAACAAACTAAAAAGGGTCTTTGGGGACGTAATACTCCATTATATAGGTTTTATTGTCAACAGACAAGCTGAAATTAAAAAGCATTTTCCTATCACTGTGACATTTATAATTCTGCAAAGTGAGCAATCAGATCAGAAATTAAAAGATAACAGAAACAGATTAAATTAGTAACATGCTCATATCATTAAGTTACTGAAAACTTTACTTCTGATCAATTTGATGGACTGGCTTGGACCGACTGCTGTCATTACCCAGTATGCTGCCCAATGCTAATAGCATACACTTATTCTAATCAACCTATGCCATCTGGCTGCTGGAACGATTCAGGTTAAAGGAGAGTGTTCATTACAAGCAGGCACAAGAGGTGAGCTGGAACTATGAGGCTCAGAGCCTCATCCAACCTTATGCCAGCTCCTTCCCCCAGCAAAGACTTCAGCGCTTGAACCTATCTTCAGAGAGCCTGAGCCAGTTACAGCTTTCAGATCAACATCCCAGCCCCTGCATGATTTCAAGATTGGAATTAGGAGACCTGTTTGGGTCCAATTCTCAGAATAAATTGTAAAAAACTATATGCATAGTTTAATGTGCATAGTAAACTATGTGCATAGCTTACTTATTTTCTAGTACAAAGTAAGAAAAAGTTTCAGGACTTCTTGACAAGCAACACTAAAACCATGATTTCTTAATTTTCCCATACTGCAAATGGTATAGGCAAAGCAAAAGACATCCAAGCTATTATTATGTCACACTGAGTGATAGCAAAGGACACTTGTCGCAAGCTGAACATAAAACGCATCCTTCATTTCAGCAGACAAGCCCTGTTTCGTAAAGAAGATGTGCTATCTTAGCATAACACTAAAAATGAATTAAAATTATACTTATTTTTCAGGATCAAGAATAAATTATGCCATCACAGAAAGACAGCATCTTATAATTTATAGTAATTTATACCCATACCATCCAGACAGAGGATAAAAAAAAGCTTTTCTATACACATATACAGAGAAATGTCATTGCCGAATGTTCCAGTTTGACTCGATTTATGGGAAAACATTCTATTACCTTCCAGGAGCCATTATCTTGAAATATTAAGAAATAAACTGTTCAGGATAGTCATCTTGCCTTCATGGATAGTACAAGCTGTGAGACAGATCTAGTTTATACAAAGAAGAAAAGAAAAAGGGGGGGGGGAGGGAGGAGGGCAACAAAACCACTTTAGGCATTGACCTGTATTAGGGGAAAACCCATAATCTGCATCATTCCAGAAAGTGTTACTCCTCAAATTGTTAGTTCCTCCCAGGTAGCTATCAGGCAGTGGGACAGGGAAGGGAAGGTAAGGGAGGAGGAAATTAGAAAGGAAGACTGTTTGTTAGTGGTCCACATTTTTCTTTATTAATAAAATACAGTGAAAACCAGGACATTAAATTTCTTTAAATGTTTTTAAAACCTGTGAAAATTATTGTCAAGAAAACTGATGTTTCACAAGTTTACTAAGGAATAGGAGTGACAGAGCACATGTGGGTATGTGCATATGCATGTATGGACACACAGAAGGTATGACGCGGACCAACACTGCCTAATAGTCTATTTTTATTGCAAGAATCTAGTTTTCCTCACTGCTGAGGGAAGCAAAGCATTCTGAAACAGAGAACTTTGTCAGGAGACATACCAGTCTTCAGACCTTTAGGAATAACATGTTAGTATGTTGTATGTCATGGTCTGATGCTTACTTGCTAGGCTGCAGTACCTGGGAGAGGGCAGCTTACCCATGGCTCCCTCTGAATGGCACCAGCACTCAGAAACACAAACGCATCCCAGCTCGCAGACAGCAGCTGGGAAAACATGTGCCTTTGCAGAATGCCAACTGGTTGGTTTAAAACCACTAACTCATACTAAAAAAACAGAAGAAGAAAGACAGGAGATTCAGATGTGACAGGCAGCGAATGGGACAAGCCAATTTACTTCTTCACTAGCTTGGATTTTCTGACTATTTATCAATTATAAATTTTGGCCTTATTTCTGGCCTTCACCCAAGCTAGAGCCATATAAGCTATTTCAGACATAAAATTACTTTGCACTACAGGCAATTAGTGAGGCCAAGAGGCCACCAGAGAGCTGCCTATGATGAATATAATTGCTAGTAGGAAATCCTGGAGGGTTTTTTACTTTGTTGCTTTATTTTTTTTTATTTCTTTGGGAATATCCTTAAAAGATCACACAGCTGGGACAACATTGTTGCCTTGCTCAAAAAGAAATGATGAGGCAGTTTACCCATTATGGAATTAATAGCTTTAGAGGCTAAAGAGTTTATGAACAAGAACATTAAAATGATCTTAGTACCAAGACGTAGGAAATTGTTAATAGCTTTCTATCCAAAGTAAAAGCTAGTAGGCTTAATGTCCTTATAGAAAAAAAATAATAAATTAGAAGTCTTGGAGAGGAGGAACCAGCAACATACATAGTCAGAGTTCTGCAGAAACACAGACCAACATGAGGTGAGAAGCACCAGCTGCACTGCAAGTAACACCGTTCAACATGGATAAAAATAACAGAACTGAAACAACTCCAATGAGTTTGTAAAATTCGGTTTCATATTTCTTTCCAAAAATGAAAAAGGAGGTTACTTAAGCCAATACAGCATTGAAGCCATAGAGAAGACTGTACTGAAATCCCAGTTGCTCAACAGGACACCTCCTCCCCCAGCATTCAATGAGCTAATCTGGGCACTGCCAGCAAGGAGGTTGGAGCAGCCTGAATTCCACATTGGTACTAAGGCTGCCTTTAAAGCCTATTCAAAGACTCCAGCAGCTTTTGAAGCTCACATTGCGCTTAATGGTGTGGCAGCTACATTACAAGCTACTTCAAGTTTAAAACAAGCTCCATTTCATGTACACAAGCTGCAGGCACTGCACTTTCCAGTTCGGTGTTGACAGTTATTTTAGAAAGCTTTTTATTTTTTTAGTGCGTAGACAGCTGCTTTGAGGAGGTTACATCTCCTACACAGAAAGGAGGATTAACTTGCTAAGAGTACTGTTCCTTACTTGGCATCCAGAGAAACTGATAAAAACAAGTGTTAGACAAAAAAATAGCATAAAAGTCTAACAGGAAATGTAATAACACTCCTTGGGCAACCATGAGGAATGCTCCGAGCTTCACTGGAGCTTGTCACTGGATAAAGAGATAAATATGTATTCACATAATCATTATACCTTCACTGATGGATAATACTTTACTCCAGATGACTGTTACACAGAAGGTATTTCAACATTCTCCTGTAAACCTCAATAAAAGGAGCATCAAATGGAAGGTTTAATTTTTCATCACTGTATGAACACTCTGATTCCCGCAGGAATGCTCCCTGCAAAGGCAGGTGGATTGTGCAGTCAGAGAAATGCAGCAGACCTATGCCTTGTAATGAAATCAAACAGCTCACTAAATCTAATACACATTCTACCTGAAATTTGAGCTTCAAAAGCAACAGCCCACAACTTCAGAGATTAAACCTTGCAGAAAAGCACTGATGGTACTGTTAGATGTACTATTTTAGTGTCATTCTTGCCTCACATGAAAAGTTTCCTCTGAAAGATACAGCCAAGCTGTGTGGGCTTGATACTGCCATTAAATCTTGTAACTCCATTATTTTACTGCATGCTTAACAATGCTGAAAAATTGAAATTTAGGTTTTCTTTTCTAAAAGGTAAGGAGACTTTCACATAAGCTGGATTTAATTTTTTTCTTTTTCTTTTTTTTTTTTTGTTTGGGTTGTTTTATTGTTTTTTGGTTTGTTTGGTTTTGGGGTTTATTTTTTTTAATTCCTGTTCAAGATCTTTTCCTTAAAAAGAAAGGCTGCAACAATTAAAAGCATAAGGGAAAACAATTCTCCCTTTCTTTTGTTTTAATATGGGAAATAGAATACATATCTCCATGTAGGGCACTTCCATGGGAGTAGACCTACCACACCACACACACTTACAGCAAACTAACTTTACTCCACCTTTATATTCTGTGTCTCTCCACAGTGCTGTAAAAATTCAAACATGGCAGGTTGCAGTTATCTTGACCTGTTTGGCTTCTGATTTGACATCCTGGAAGCAGTTCACTTGCCTAAACGCAAGTATTTCTGAGATATCCTAAGGTATTTAAGTCATAGGCACAGGCCACCAGATATGACGTGAGACCTATAGGAGACCCAAGCTCTTCAAGGTCTGAAGCTAGAAGCTAGAAGAGATTACCTGAAGGCATACTAAACGGCGCGCAACATCAATAGTAAAGGAACTGAATCAAGCCCTTTCAATGTTCAAAAATATTTACTCTATGCCTTGCTAGTGTACATAAGTTCAAAGAGTACAGTTTATGTTAAGGCAGAATTCTGGAAGACCTTCTGTAGGAGGAAAGGGTTCCTCCCCTAAAACACCCTGAACTTGGAGTGAGGTTTTGCCACCTCCGGAGGTGCACCTCGCAAGCTCTCATCAAAACTGAAACCACATGGGAAACTATGACACTGCCAACCTTCAAGAGAAACCTTAAGAATAGCTAATCAAAAATTATAATCCTTACTAAGGCTTATATTACATGCCTTTGTCTTCATCTTTTCATTTTTGTATTTCTTGCTGTGTATGGAATTATGAAAATAAAGCACAAATTCTCATCTCACTCCCAGTTCCCCTTCAATCCATATACACGTCCGTGCTGCTCCACATTATGCTCCAGAAGCCAGGGGAAGCTCTGGATTTCCAGAAGTAGTCGAAGGTGGCTGAACAACCATGGTATTTGTTCAAGTTTAAATTCTTGGTTATTGCAAACCAGTTCCATCCACACCTGTCAGAGTTCCAGCAGGACCACAGACTGAAAGTGGCACTGGTACAGCATTTCTCACAGATGGATGAACTCAAAATGCCATTGTCACTCAATCCTATGTTATTTTTTTACTTACAGAAATCACATGAGAAAGTTGGAGGACACACCACTACCCCTAACATTGTGTTTTCTACAGTATATATGTGTGCATATATATATTTGTACATATTGTGTTTCCCACAATATATACAATACGTGTATATATCTGAATATAAACAAATGGTTCCACCACTCCTATTATACCTTAATACTGCTTAAAAAAATAATATCTCTCAGTTCTTGTATTCTCATTTCCTTCCCACGTGCCTATTAGCAAACTGCTCCAGGAAGAGCTTATTCTTTAGAGTCTGATATTGATGAATATATTTGATTTTCTGTTTCCCACACTTTACCACTCCTATCACATGCTATAACATACTCTTTCTCCACACACACTTGAGTATTTTCCTTTCAATTCTCTCTAATAAATGGACAGTACTGTGTATCTTAATCAAAACCAAACCCAAATGTCCCTCCATCTTTGGGAGACTCTTAGTGATGGAAGCAGCTATAAGAGTAGCCTTTACTATTCTTGAACATACCATAAAAAATATATCACAGGAAGGAATAAAAGGTTTGTCTTCCATTTCCTACCACAATTCTTATTTAGTTTCAAGATTAAATATCCTTTCAATAATTTTCATATTGTCTGCCAGACAGCAGTACACATTAGCTATTCTCTATCCTCCCTCACTGTACTACTTTATTAATGTGAACTGAAGGTCTCCTGCCCTCTTTCATAGTTTCTAATTACCTATAGGCAGTATTGTAAGGAATGTCCATTAGCATAAAAATTACTTTTGGCATGAAAGGACACATTTTAAGGCTATCAATCTTTCTCCAGACTGAAAATTATATATTTTGCCACCTCTGGGTTTTTTTCTTATAACTTCTAAAAAGTAGTATTCCATGTAAAGAGAGTTTTACTGTATTCAGTTTGATTTTTATTCCATTACGTTCCAATTTAAAGTTGAAGCTTGCTGTCATATATAATGACTAACAGAAATTTTTAAAAGGATAATTTCATCTTCCCCTTATGTTTAGCAATGGTGTTTAGAGTTTGGTCTGTCGTGCTGTGAAACTTGGTTGGCTCTGCAACCTGCAAATGTTCTAAGTACTAGGAAACATCTGTGTGAGCATCAGGCAGGAAACAAGTTCACCATTTGAAAAGGCTTATCCTTTGACAACATAACTAGGGAGTAAGTGGCTCATAAACACTAGCCCTCCTTGTAGGAAGAAATTACTAGTTAGTTGTCTGTTATAGTTCACATATTCTTCAATATTTAATGGTAAATCTGCATGTGACAAATATGAGATCATTCACAGAGGCACTGTAAAGCACACAGGCACATTACACATTCAAAGGTAAATTCAAAAAGCAGTCATTCTTGTTCTATGTGTTTGCACAAGGCTAGGAAATGTTGCCTAATTTGAAAATACAGAAAGGCTTTTTAGTACATGGGAAACACAGGAGGAGGTCAGAATTTGCTGGTGTGCTCCCAGCCATGTAGAATAAATTACTACTTACTCCAACCTTACTTGTCCTACCCAGAAATTGCTCTGGTCTAATGACTCCCTTGGTGTCTGCCTAGTGGATTCTCCCTTCCTGCAACAGAAGTGTTGAAACTGTACATCAGGAGAAGGCAGAGGTTTAGTTTTCCTGACTTGCCATCAGTGCAACAGAACAGGCACAAGGCAGGAAATGAGATTCCCTCTTTGAAGAACTGTACTAGTTTCTTGTCTTTCCTGATCTTCCCTTGCCCAAAAGAAGAGCAAGGCAGGAAATTAAGCATCATTTTGTCCTCGGACTTCCTCTAAGAGCAGTTACCAGCTGCTCCTTGTGTTGACACATGCTGAAAGACTGATGCATCTGCTGAAAAATCTATTTTATATGAAAGAAAATCTCCTGGATTTCTATCGTCTTTCTCAGAATGAAAAGCTAAGACTACAGGAAATATTTGCTAAAAGTTCTGAAACAGAAAGAAGCAGTAGCTCAGCAGAATAAATCACCAAACTCTTGCTATTCCATATATTGTTTCTAAAACTACTGCTTCAGCTCCCTTAAAGCATTTAACATGGAACATAGTTTAATAGCTGCTAAGCATGTAAAACTGTTTACTTAAAAATGCCTCTTGGAAGTTTTATACAATTTGTTCCTCTCCCACCAAACTTCATACAAACCCCCCTGTATTCCACCAAGAAATTAGCTCAGAGGTAATCTCAGGTGATCTGCAAAGCCTTTTGTTCTTTGCATGTTATGAATTTTTCTTCTTTCTTTCCAAAGCTGTGATTGCCTTTTATTCCTAGGTCTATTGCTTCTTATAGTCAGCATCTGATTAAGCACACCCTATTCAAAAACCCTAAAAGTACACAAAGACAAATAAAAATACAGTAGATTTTTCAGGTAGTACTATAATTCCCAAAGACTGGGCCTAAAGATATGATTTCTTTTGAAGCTATATATTAATTCAGAATATCTATACCTGTTTTTATCTCACTTTTACTGGAATTAAAGACAACCTTCTTTCTACTCCCAAAACTCACTCTTGAAGTGCATGCACTTCAAATCACTTCAGTTTTGTCTTGAAAAGCAATCAACATGGCTATTTGCATACAAAATTATATGAACATTTGGGCAATATGGCTTGCAAAACCTAAAGACTTTAACGCTTTTACAGAGTATGGTATTGTCAGGCATGAAAGCATGTATGTACCCTAAACACAGAGCTATATGACCTTAGTGACTGATCTGTTTCTTTCAACTGTCTTTTAACAATGAAGGTGAAAACACAACAAAGCCATTGTACAGGGTTCCACAGAAAATGTTACGTTTTTTAACATTTTGTAGGACTCGAAAGAGTCCTACAAAATTCTATAGTAACCTATTAATTTTTAGAGGATAGATAAAAAAACCCAAACGATAACTTAATAAGGGCTTATCATTCTATATGAAACCCTGTAAAATTTATTTAAAAGGAGATGGAAAGACTCTTTTGGAGTCTTCTTTCAACTGGCACCTATTGTGGTTAATGGAAACACTTGAACTCACCTTTTATATATCAGATGATCACTGAAAAAGATGGATATTACAAAAACTTTTATGCATACACAGAGCAAGAGGCCAGTGATGCATAGTAGCAGAAATTTACTATGAATTAATTCACCTCTGGATAGAGTAAAAGGAAAACATTGGTATCTTGCACTGTTCACAAAATATTCACAAACATTGGCAACATCTAGGTGCATTCATGGGCAAAGGGAGGAGAGAAAGGAAAGTTTAAAGCACAGATGATAAATGTAGATCAAGAACAGCATCATCCAGATGCAATGGAAGTACAAGTGAAAGCCACACTTCCATTCATGAAAGTCATTATGAACTTACCTTTGCAAACATCTAGCTTCCGGAATTGTTTTTGCTTGAGAAAGTCTTAAAATTGCATTAAATCATGCCAATACCTATTCTAGCTATAGGTAAAGATTGATTTGGTAAATAGAATTAGCCTGTGCTAACTTGTACTGAACCACTTCTGTGCTATAATCAATCAAATGACAACAGCAAAACCAAAGCTTTTTAATTTTCACAGCCAAGGATATTTTCATGGTCTTAGTCAAAGACAAAACAACTGCAATAGGCAGACTTTCAAACTAAAATGGATGACTGCATTATTCCCTGTTAGTATGTGAAGTAATGGAAACATAGCACATCTGTGCTGCACAGAAACACAGAAGCTTCTTGTGCCTACAGAGGCCTCTTATGTGAAAACTCTGTCAAGCTGTTGAGCTCCCTAGCTCTCAAAATTTAAACTAGGTCTTCAGTGGTTTTTCTTGTAAAAAAACAAACAAAAAATAATAATTTTGGGGAAGGAAGGAAATGTTTAGCAGAAGAGAAGCTGAATGCAAATTGAAGATGCCAGATTGACTTCATCTATTTCACGAAGGCCTATACATCATGAGCAATCCACAACTGAGCTGCTGTGTGTTGGACTCAAGTAGAAAATAGGAATTCTGGCATCCATATTAAAAACTGTACTAGTCATTATTTGATTGCTTATGCTGTTTGTTAGACCACAATATGAAGCAGACTAGTATTTGAAATGAAGAAGAATGGCAGATTTCAGGTTTGTTGTTTTCAGTGAAAATTAAAAAATGTTGGAATGAATCCACATAAAAACCAGAAAAATACACAAATTACAGTTTGTGCTTGAGCTTACTTAAAAATTTAGCCCAGTTTTCGTTTATGTCATTGTTTTAATTTCAGCTGTAGTTTGTCAATCACAATGTGAAACTAAACACTGTCCTTCCGTACAAGCAGCATCTTTGCTGGGATCCAGAAGCACACAATTCCCTCTCCTAACTACCAGGGTTACAAGCTATAAATGCGTTCTGCTGCGCAGAAACCTTACTAAAAAGCTCTGCTTTAAAACCCAATACAGAAAGAAAAAAACCCACACTTACTTTTAAGTTAATTCTCACAATCTTACTACCAACACCTCTCCTAACACAGAATAAATCCTGTATGATATATGATTATAAACATGTCATATTTTTCCTTTTATTCACCCCTTCTAAGATTTTTTTCCTTCAAAACAGGTGAGTCAACTTGTTACCATAGTGGTGATGAACAAGAAAAGCCCAAACGATGTCACAGGCCAAAACATACTTAAAGGACAATTTGAGAATTTCAGCTGACAGTATATGAATACTTTATGTTATTACTCCAAAAGCTGTCTGGAATAATGGCTACCCCAAGCCTTTGCCTTCTTGCTTTCTTTTGTGATTGGAGCTCACAGTCTTACAGCAGGAGACAATATTAAAGCAAAAAAAAAAAAACAACCCTAGTTCTTTGTATGCTGAAGTGATAAAACTTTTAACGTTAGCAGTAATTGGGGCAGCAGACCAGAGGCTCACCCCTGACATGATGCAATGTCGCCTTGTCAAAAAAAACCACAAAAACCCAAACAAATAAAACAAACAAGCAAAAAGATTTAAGAAAGATAAAAAGCTCATTTGCCAGGTCTTATTTCTGGAGTTCATGAAAAGCGCTTGCTAAATCATACGCACACAAACCACAGCAAGGCCAGTAAGACAGATGACAAGAAGATCCAGAAACAAGAAATAAAGCATATTTGTTCTTAGAAACATGGGAGAGGGTGTTAATTTTAGTGAAATAGGATTCTTGCAGCAGTGGCAAAGTTACTGTCAGGATAAATTACTTGCTTCAGCAATACCAAACACAGAAGCAGACCTGTCAGGCTGCCAGACCAGCACAACCAACCACCCTTTCAGTGAAGCATTTCTATTTTGCACATTTAGTTTGTATTTCACGACTTTTCTCCTATTCCTATTTTTGTGTCTTTGCTTCATGCCCTCTTGTTTGTGCAACTACATTCCAGATCAGGGCAAGATATTGCAATTTAAGATTAAAACCAAGCTGGATGCAATGATGGGGTTTTTTTGGTCTGACTTGCACAGAATGCCTTCCTGAACGAAACACACATGAATAGAGCTATCACTGCTCTATTTTGGGTATTGCATTTCCCAAAAAGAAGATGAGAGTGAAAAATTAGTTTATGACTATATAAATTTTGACTATTCTGACACATTGAAGCAGCTCCAGAAGCACAGATATTTTGGTTCCCAGCATGCCAAAAAGGCTCATTTTTATCTTTACTACATAGAAAATGGAATGAAGTTCTAAATTTTAACCATGGCACAGACAAAACTAAATGACATTTTTAAAGATAAAATTCAGCACAAAAATAATATGCTTTTGAAGACTAACTATAGATCTATATATATATATCTATCTATCTATATCTATAGCCTGGTCCTACTACACAAACAAATGTGAACAATGCACTGGATTTGAAGACCTGGGGTGATTCTGCCACCATACTACGTTCTCAGGGTGCCTTCTTTCAGCCATGATGGAAATATATTTCTTAAGATACTTACTCTGTCAAACTACCAAAATCTCAGTTCCTCCAAGTTTGCCTGAGGATACAATGGAAACTTAGCATTTGCACAACTCATTTTTTTTGTTATCTTTAAATGCTGTCAGGATAATAAAAAAATGATTCTTAAGACCCCCTACAGCATTCAGATGGAAATATCAATACAATGAACCAATTACATATAATAAATATAATGTCTAATACAATGCACATGATATGATTATCAAAATAAGAATATGTATTAGATAATAAATATAAAAAAAATATTATCAATGCTAATTCTAATACTAGTATACTATTGTATACTAATTCTTCCTAATTCTAGCTAATTAAGTTGCATGTATGCAAGTCCTAAAGTGACTAGAATACCAGAAAATAATTTATCCAAATAATACTACCTCATTATATTTCCAGAAAAATTGAAATACAAATAGCAAACAATTATATTTTGATCCAATTTTCCTAATAAATTGTTCAAAAAGCTGCCAAAACATGCCAGAACCATAAGATAAACACAAAGATACTGAAGTTGTAGGGAAAGTCAATTATACTGGTATATAAGCAAGCCAAAACTCAGATACTGTATTGTATGAGCAAGCTACATAAATGGTAAAATAGACCCTACAGAACTGCAAGACAAAATACACTTATAAAGTGTATTGACAAAACATAATGGCATTCAATAAAAAAAACCACACAACTAAGAAGGAGTTAATCATAAAGTCAAAAGAAAGATCTAGAAGTTCATATTCATTAGAAAAATCAGTTGCGAAAGAACAGTCCAATGACATGCAATAATGCAGGGTACAAAAGATCAGTATCTAAACAGCAGTCTAAGAAACACAAATTTTAAGAAGACTTTCTATTTGGAATCATATTACAGGGTTTTAGTATGGTTTCAGATTATAGCAGCAAATTCAATGCCACCAATCATGTAATTAGCAAGAGACTGGACTTATTTTAGGTACATCTGTAAGAACTGTTTGCTCATGTGCATCTTACAAAGCCGGATGTATCTTCCTAACTGATTTATTGTAAAAATATGTAAGTATTTTTTAGCAATATACCCACATTTTATCCACAGATACGCACATACAACTGCAATGAAAAAAGGCAGCCTGTCACCGCCAGAATGCAAATTACAATGACAACCACATACTAATAGCAACTATGAATATAAATTAATTTTGATGTCACTGTCTCATTCATTCAGGGAGTTATCCAAAGCTCACGAACATCAATGCAGAGATCTCCATTGCCTCAATGAGCTTTGAAAGAGATCTTTAATGAGAAAAAACTAATTATCATATACTTATGATAGGTGACTGATTTTACAAAGGTCATTATGATTAGCAGTATTTTTATCCTGGCTTATCTTAAACTTTACCTTGAGTGTTCAGTTGGAGTACTCCAAAAGAACTAACAGCCTTTTAAACGGCAAAGTAGCCTACACAAAACAAGTACAAAGTTCTCTCTTCTGGTGAGGCAAATCAGAAGAGGTCCCAAAGGAGTGAGACCAAATAGTTGATAACTCTGATTTGCTTAGATGTTAAGTGGTTATTTTTAATCTGTTAAAAAAAAAATCTATAATCTAGAAAAGATTATAGATTATTTTTAATCTATAAAAAAATAGTTATTCTTTAACCTATAAAACATACAGACACACTAAACTGTCTCTTTCTACACGCACCATGTAGTCTTATTTTGAAAGCAATCCTTGCTCCATAGCAGTGATAATAAGAAACTAAGTATCAGACAGACTAGGAATACAAGTTTAAGACACCATCTGAGCCAAAGCTGCATCACAAAGTGTAGGCAGAAGAAAGTGGGGTAGGGGACTGGAGATCAAAAGAAAAGCTCTTTCTTACAGTAGAAGGACTAACATAAACACTGCTTGCTTTCTGTATGCAATTGCCAGAATAGCAGCAAAGATCTTACACAGGTGAGACAGGCTGCCATGGCTATACACTGGAGATTCAAGCATTTATTTCATCACTGATCTAAATTTATAATGTAGTTTAAATCAAAAGTGAAGAACTATATTTAGAAGAGATGTTGCATGGGATGGCAAGTAATAGAAACCTAACCTTTCATTCTGGTTCTCTCTATCCTGCTTAAAAGAGGTAAGTTGTCAAACTGTATTCTTGTCTAGCTGCTTTATGACATGTTCAGCTTCTACTAAGGCAGCATCAGTTATTTCTGCACATCTTTGTTCCTATTAAGATTATCTTCACACAGATTTGACATAAGAACTGTTGAAAGAAACAAGAATCCTCTTAAGCTTGTAAATAAGGATATTGCTTTTACCTGACAACTTCCTAAAATTATTTACTTAGTCCAGGAGTGAAAACAGAGGAGAGTTTTCAAATTAAATTAAAATAAAAAACCAAAATCCTAGGCATGAGGTAACTTTGCATTTTGAACCCATGAGCTCTTAATCATATGGACAATTACTGTCTCTGTAAGGGAAACTCACTGTGAATGCGAAAACCTAAGGAGAAATTAAGATAAATAGAGCAGCTTTCTGAGAAGGCACCAAGTACCAGCTAGATTAAAAGGACCTATGTTATTTCACACCCAGCTGAGGCTCTGACCAAAGGTAGATAACTGCTGTATTTATATTAGTAAGGTACATAAAGGAAAGATATACAGATCATTGGACATAAGCAATATTTCTTTATATTATACCATTTGTTCATAAAAAATACATGTGCCTACCAACCAGCTCTGGACAATTACAAAACCAGGTGGAGGATATGTCCCTGATGTGTAATTTTGAAATCCTTTTTTAAAAAAATCCATTTCCTTTTCTGAAGAAAACACACATCAGGAATTAAAGTGGAGCCAGACTGCACAAAGTCGCTCTATTACGTTGGCAAAAATCCTGAATTTATGTAAGCATGTTATATCAACAGCTTCCTTATCTTTTCTTTCTTCCACCAGAAAAATGATCATCACTGTTCTGATACTGGGCTACAAAGTAATGGCATGCATTGTGCAGAGAAAGCATTAAATAAATCTGCAGCACAGAGCTATGCCAAGATCCATGCTGTGAACAGTGAGAATTTCTCCTGTGACTACGCTGGCACTTGTTTCATAAATTCTGGCTGATCAAGGGTAAAGGATAACTAATTAAGAGATTAAATTTAAATTCTGCCAAATCATCTATATGATCATATACAAACACAAATATTGAAATGGGTAACTACATGCACGGTTGGAACTCTGCTACCTGAATACTAGACGTACATTTTTACCTGTTACATTTTTATTCTTCTTGTTCATCCAGTTATGGCAACAGTGGCGTATCATCAGTTTTACTGCTTTATCTATCTAAACCTATCTATTTAACTGCTTTATCTTTATCTAACCAGTTATTTTTCCATGTCAGAAAATCTCTGAAACCTATCATGAGGAAGAAAAAATCTCAATATATAGCAGGAATACGGGACTGTGAAACTTCAGAGGTTGAGAAACTTTTTTTTTAACCACTGTACTTCAAGGCAGTGGCACCAGGTATAAACCTTATACTAAATGCTCCTTCATAAGTTACAAAACTACTTGACAAGTTGGCATTTTCATATCTAAAACCCCAGTAAATTTGAAGGAAATTCAACTGCCGTGCAACTTGGGTGTTGTGCACTCATCTTGATCCCACTCCTATTTCCAATTGTTTTTTGTTAAAAGAACTGGATAACTCCTTGCAAAATTTGTTAGATCTGGCAGTATTATTTGTTTTCTTATCACAAACTCTTCCATCTACCTTCTGCACTGAATGTGTCATTTAGCTCAAAATTTCTCATGAGCTCTAACAACTGAGTACAATCAATCCCTTCTACAGACTTGTACAGACATTCTGGATTTCTTCCATTGCTTGCCCATTATTTTGCAATGGACTTTTCAGTATTTGCAGATTTATCAGAAAATGTAATTGGTGTGATCAGCTCCACAGCCAAGGAGCATCAGGTGGGACTTAGCTGACTGACCTGCAGCAACTGATCAAGACCATGGAAGTACTAAATGGGAAAATGGTTCCAGTTTTGTAGCTGTTACAATTTTATGGTCTTCAGGCACAAGTTAATTGTAGCCAATTCCACAAAACTGCTGATGTTGGGACATTACATATTAATTGCTATTTTTAATGCTTCTCTGCAAGGTGCTGTTAAGACTTGGCTTCTGAGGAAGCTGGGCCAGCATGCTATGAAAATGTGTGCTGACCTGGAGCATGTCACACTGTTGTATGAAAACATTTCATCCAGGCAACCACAGGAGAAGTAAGAAAGAAGCTAATCCCTTGGCTTCTGAATACATGAAGTAGACATGTAGATCAATACTAACCTCCACCTGTGGAAGGATGATGTTTCATGTTGACCTGGTTTCAGTAAGGCTGCAGTACATAGACATACGTAGTTTACAAAAATTAAGCCATCAGAACAAATAGAACATAAATGGAGCAGAAAATATTTCCTTTTTTTAGCATTAAAAATAAGTGTATTAATTTGAGACTGGTAATTTCAAAGTGTGGCTCAAAAATACTCTGAATGTGGCCTACAAACGAACTTCATTGTGAGTGAAGGCAATGACATGACCTGATAAATGAGTTGGATTTTTTCAGTTCCTTCTGTTGAGCTGAGATTAGTGTGACTTCTCAAGACCCGAGGGCTGTGTGCCAGTCCCAGCCTGTAACCTCACACTTGTTAAGTACTCATGGAGTGTTAGCAAATGAATACACTCTCAGAAGCAACTGCTGTAAAGTATGAAGATCCTGAAAAGCAAAGGAATCCAGGGTTTGTTTGTTACTATTAAATACCTAATAATGAATAATCTTAGGATAAAATATCTTTGCTGCCAAAGAGAACATCTGATTATATCCACTGGCTCCCAGTATTCTCTGTTACCCTGAGATATTCTGCTAGAAAATACACAAGCAGTGTGACAGTAGGGTGTTCTGCTCTCTCTTTGCAAGCAGCTGGGCAAGGGCATACCACTGTGTATTTCCAAGTGAAAAAGAAATAAAATTCGATAAAGTTAAATACTATTACTAAGCCTAGTACATTTTTATTATTAGTTATTTAAATTTATGGGTGTCAACACACCATGAAATGAAGGAATTACCAACTTCTAGCACAAATTACTTGATAAAAGGGACTGCTTTAAATGCAGTTGTTGAATAAACCAGTAATGCTACAGTGGTTAATTACAAAGTTACTTAAAGGAAGAAAACCTGCAGTAATTTACACTGTAATAAACTTGCAATTGCTTCCTAAGTGGCTAACAGACAATATTTGTAAACACTATACATTTCATAGCGAACTACTGAAAATGCTTTAATATCTTTAAAAAACATAGTTTAAGGCCAATTTCATATTGCTTAGCAACCAGGCTACAAAATACAGCAAACAACATATAGCTTTCTCTTAGTACTTTCCATTAGTAGATTGCAAGTACAGCATAAAAGTAGACTCTGTAATTATGCATATTTTACTGATGAGGTGAAAGATGCATGGGGAGAAGTAACGTAGTCAGTGATATCCGACAGGCTAATTGCAGACTGAGTGGTCTCACTTTGTCCCACAAGTCTCAGGCAACTGTCATGGCCACTATAATTTTTTCGAGTGTAATCTAAAAACACTGTATTGGACACATTAAGTTTTAATGACAGTCACAGACAGCTGCAATTTCCCACAGTAAAATAAATGATTAATTAGTAAAACACAGTATGCAATATATGTCCAGAATGACTTATCCCTATTGCTAATTGTAGTAATTAGCTCCAATTTCTAAAGCTCCACAGCCTGCATGGTGTTTTGCAAAGCTGTGAAAGAAGCATGGCCATGCACTGAATAATTTATGTTCCAAATTACACAAACATACAGGCAACGTATCTTAATTGTCTAGATTAGCAACCGGTAAGGTCACTTCTAATAGCCTCATAAAAATATCAGAAAGTAGAATTATGTAGTTGATAACCTATATATTTCATAAAGAATACAGGGGAAATGTGACCTGTGGAAATAAGCCTAAATGTGGATAAGATTTTGGTTTTACTGGGACATTCATCTCAATATCTAAAAGTTTGAACAAAACCCCATTACACCATTGACTAAATGGATTCCTTCCCAAAATAGCTGTATTTTTTCCACTACATTTATTTCAGCACAAAGACCTGTTTTTTTTGCCAGGCACAATACCAAAACTATACAAGTGTTCCTCATATGTCTTTGCCTAAAATGTTCTACCAATGATTTCCACAAAGGCAAAGCTGTTAAATGTCCTCTCAATTAGCCAGCCTTCGACATTGCCTCAGTAAGCTATAACTCAAACGGTAAAAAATTTAATGGATGGAAATAATTTCAGTCTCATCTGGAAGAGTACAGGAAAGCCCATATATTGTTTGGAAGAGAGGCATTATATATTCATTATTGTTGATAGCAATAAGTGAGGAAGAAGCTACAGTCGAAATTTTAGAAGCTCATTGACTATACACAATCAATTAGTGGCCACAAATGTAATAAAACATAGAAAGCACAGCCCGGCATATGGGGGAGGAAAGATGACACAGATTCTGAGTTTAACACTGGCTCAGAGCAGAAAGGCCTGTCTGAAGTCAGAAAGTGAAGAATTCATTTCTTAGGAGAGAGCAAGCTTACCCTCATTCCACTCACTCCTGATTTTCTTTTTTTTTTTTTTAATTCTTTTTTATTTCTTTTTTCTTTTTTGTTTTTGCATGAGAGCAGTTATTACTGAGAAAAAGGTCAACATCAAGTAGACTTTGAGGAAAAAAAAACAAAACAGTTCAATAAACATAAGTGAGATGGAGAGAAAAGGGAGACCAAGAACTACTTGCAAATCACAGACAGGCTACATGACAACTTGTATTGTCATCAGTGGTGAAGTGGCTTTCATCAAGCTGCCTGTGCTGCTAATATCTGGTAATGCTTTTTCACGAAACTATGCAACCCCCAAGTCTTGATTATTCCATTTATTGCACATTTGTCTGTTAGGAATGGAATATCCAACCAAAAAAGCTGCCAAATAGAGTGAGACATACTTTCTGGATTGATTTCTAGCGGATCACTAAGTTTGCTCATGTGCCAGGGTCCTCCAGGCTCTCTTCATCTTTGTTCAATGAGATTCTCAAAACATTAGGGAACAATCTGCCTTATGAGACTGGCATGGCCAAGCTATAAAGAATTATTAGTAAACATTTTCAAGGCTTTTTCACTGAAAGTGAAATGGTAATTAATTCTCTTAATTGAACGATCATTCATTAGTCTTTTACTAAATACATTACCTAATAACATTCTCAATCTTACAAGTTACTGCCATGTCTTCAATTTCCCTTTTCACGACAACATTAATAACAAGCTAAACTCACAGCTATATAACTCTGCAGCACAGTACAGAATATATTGTATGCAGTTTTTCCATTTAGATTCTTCTATTACAAGCAAGTGCAACAATAAAAAGAAGTATATTTTACTAGCTAGTATTACATTTTGGAAGATCATAACTAAATTATTCCTTAGAAGCAGTGCTCAGTACTTACATAGAAGGATTATACTGAATAACAGGGCTACTATTTTAACTCAATTAACATGTTATTTTTCAATAAAGAGGTGTAGACAAATGTAATTTCTTCTTCTATGGGTAACATCAGCTATGAAACAGAAATACTGCAGCTTTTTTCCTGATAACTCATGTGTAATTTTTCCCCATGTAGACTGTATGTTTTGTATATTTTTAAACTGTGTGAAAACATGTGATGTTATTTTAATAAATATACTTATTTAAAACTGTTATAGCCAAACAATATTTCACTTCTATACCATATAAACCTAGAGCCTATGTTCCACTACATCTAAAAATATGTAAACATTCCATGGTAAGGGAAGTGGTTTTCTTTTGTATCTTTTAATTCAGTACTGTTATGAGTTTGATTTATAATATTGATTTGGGCGGAACTGATTTTTTGATTAAGAAATTACATCTAGTTACAATGGAAATAGGGTACCTTCTCCATGGAAACTGCCTGCCAAATATGCTCAGATGACCTATTTATCAGATTCTTCAACACAATATATCAATTTGATGGAATTATATTTTCCTGGAATCTTCGCTAATAATTGAAAAGTGACATAAATGTATAAAAAGTCTGGATTTCTAAAGATAATCAAGTTGTGCCATTCCAATATAAATTTGTAATAGATTTCAAGGTCATCTTCTCTTTGGTTGTTCAAACTAGCTACTTCTGGGCTTTTGAATCCTATTCTGGTTTTGGAATAATTCCTAAGCTTTTAATGTGTTTTAAAGAATATATTGTTCGTAAATATTTTGTTGTTACTGCTCTTTCACTTTCCTGCAATTACACCATGGCTGCTGCCCACTGTACAGTGAATGGGTTTGATAACTCCTTATGGAGACATGAAAACTGCGCAGTTTAACATGACCTTGAAAAATGATTTTTTGTTTCAAGAATTACTATGTGTACTTATATCAGTAGAACTGGAAGACTGCACTACATGTCAGCTATTTCTCAGATAGGGCTACTAAAAAGTACACTCCTATACTACATACAGCATTCTAAATATCTTTTCGATTCCTGCTATTATACAAGCAACTCAAAAACAAAACACAAATAATTCAAGGTTGCAGAAGTTTTCAGTAGTCATCAGATTGGTCATTTCATTCTAGCCATGTAAGTCTGGTTCAGCTGTATACTAGAACAATGTGTACTACTACTAGAATATTCCATCTCAAAGGTGCCAAAAAACAGGGAAGTAAATAACAGCACATACATATGTGCATCGCATGTAACATCCACCTGTAGAATTAAAAAAAGGCCATTTTGATTTCATAAAGGAAGGCAAGGCAAGAAGAAAAGGAAAGGATAGAAGTACACTGTGTTGCAGTCAGATGGGAAGATGGAAATTACATGGTACAAAGAACAAGTAAGTAAAATGAGTTACATAAGGATATATTAGTAACTGGACATGGAATTTCAGGGAGTGGCATGAAATACCTTATGTTCCTTTTGTGGAGATCACCAGGTAAATGTTTTTCAAGACAAAGTACCATTAGGTACAATATATCTCCACATTAAAAAAAAAAAATAAATCACAGTATATTCTTACACAAGTTTATGGTAAGTTATGCTTACCATCATGGTAAGGAAGAACTTTTCTGCTCAAAACATAGATTTTTTCACACTAGAAGCAACAGAGCATGCTCTCAATGTTAACAGCTCAAGGTTACAACTGCTATGTCATGTAATATTATAATTCTTATTACTTATTTCCACATATAATAAGGTTATGAATCCTTTTCAGTGGAAAAGGAGCTTCAAATGCACTCTATATTCTGACATTGCATAAGCAGGAACTGATGGAGAATTAATGATTTCAATTTCAGTTTCAGCAAAACAGAAGTCCATTAAGAAACCCAACAGCGCACATAAAGCTGCTAGTGAACTGAAGGAAACTAGAAGGCATGAGGCTTGCTATAGAGCAAAACCCATGCTATTTAAGAGGGCTAATTATTAAAAGGGGAGCATTAAAAAAAAAGAAGAAAAACCCAACCAAATGTTCCAGGAGACCAAACAACAACAATCAACCAAAAAAGGAACAACCCACAAAGCCTCAGCTAAGTGACTAGCACTTCATCATACAATGAAGTTGCAACAAGGGAAATTCTGATTATATCTTAGGGAAAAAAATTACAACGATGTAGTCAAATATTGGAACTGCTATCCAGAGATGACACAGAAAGCCCCCTAAGCTACCAAAAACTTAAGCAGACAAGGCCTTCAGTAACCTGTTCTAAGATGACCTTGCTTTGAGCAGAGAGATTGGACCTCAAGAGGCCCTTCTGAACCTACATTATTCTGTAATTCTATGAATTACATAGCTTAAAAAAAAAAATGTATCTTGTAGGTCTCAAAGATGACGCACATTGCAGTTCGCTAACATGAAACTGAAAGCTTGTATAAAAGATGTCAAAGCTCCACAGCTGGAAAGTGTCAAAAAAACAAAAAACCCAAACCAACCCAATAATGACTTGATTACTTCTAAAATACTAAAGGGAACTGGATGTAAAAGAAAATTTTCAAAGCAACACCTGCAGCCCATGAGGGAAAGCAGGAAAACACAGCAGGATAGGACTAGTCAGGACTCCTGAAATTGTTAGAATGGCCTAAGAAATCCTATTTCAACGGTCATTTAGAAACTGAGGCTAGTAACCTTTAAGTTCAGTAGTGGAACTTAAAAGAACATTTCTTTCTCTTTGCATCTCTCCTCTGAACTAATTGCAGACTTCATACTGATTAACAACTGTAGTGAGAAAACTGAAAAGCTCTAAAATACTAGAGGGAACCAATACAATTTATTTTTATCTAACACTTCTCTTTTGCCCCTGTTTTGCTAAAAGCTAAAGAGAATATTCATACTCAGCACACCAAGATGGTGGTATCAGCTAAATTCTGTTACAGTATAAGCTTTCTTACCTCCACCATGTTGAGGCACTACTATCTATACTTCTGCATCAATTCCATATATTCAAGCCATATTAAGACATCAAGTCTATAAACTTTCCTGAGCCTTTTCTGCTGCTTAGCTCATTAATGCTGAAAGCTATTAATTTTACAAATGACTAGGTGATTACCTCTTGAAGAACCCTCTTCATTTTCAGAAGCAATGTCTTTACAGCTGTGCAATCTTGCAGCATCAATCTGAAGGGCAAAGATTCAATGCCTCCACCTTCTTCCAGACCAGTAAAAGGCCACTCCACAGATGGGCTGCCAGCCAGCTGGCTAACACGAGGATACCTGGCTTCTCCTTGGTCTACCTCCTTCGACAGCTTCAGAGATAGGTTCCTTACAAGAGAAAACACAAAGATCAACACTGAAATATGGAAACTAACTCAATTTTTGGCTTTCAGTTTTTCTGAGCTTAAAGACACATTACACTTCACTTTTTGAGCCTGCTGGAGTGAATGGCCTTTAAAATGTACATATAGCCATATGGTGTTAGCAATAAAATATGCATTTATAAGCGTACAATTTTCTACAGGAATTAAACCCATGCTCTATCTCACACCCTTAAAAAAAGCCATTTCCTTAAAAGAAAATATCCTATGGGCAAAACTGCTGTAGGTATATTTTATTTCAGTTCAGTTTTATAAAACAAAAATAAAAACAAAACCAAAAACTCTCTTGTGTACTTTCTAAAGCTAAATCAAGTTCTTCCATATGCTTTGACTTAGAATTCAAAAGGAAAAGAAAACCACCAAAAAATGCTCCCTCTGGGCTGGCCCAGTGACATAAGATGAACCCGCTCTTCTACATAATGTAATTTGAAATGTAATCAATCTGTACTCATTGAAGTTTAGTTACCATTGAAACTGTTTAAGCAGAACATGAAACAAAACAACATTAAGTTGTGTTTGAGAATCCTTAAAGACAACAGAAAGATTCAGAAAAATTTTGATGGACTTTGGAGGTAATGGAATACCATTATTTTAATGCATATATACCATCTTCCTTTAATATCAGAGAAAGATATCTATAAAACTTTGCCATGCTCAAGCAAGTCCAGTGAAGACCAACAAGAAGCTGAGAGGTGTGGACTGCATATGAAATGAGGAGAGGCTGAGAGGCAATTTTGCTCAGTCTTTGAAAGAGAAGACAAAGGGAATTTCATTGCTGACCAGAGCAATGTCCCCACTGGGAGGGTGCAGAGATAATGGAGTCAGGTTATATTTAGGAATGCACAGCAACAGAATGAAAGGCAATGGACAGAAGCTGGAATATAGGAAATTGTGAACAGATGTAAGAACATTATTTATTTAATTGTTTATTTATTACTGGTCAAACAAAGGAACAGGGGCTCAGAGATGCTGTGGGACACCCATCCTTGGAGATACTCACAACATGATGGGGCAAGCCTCTGAGTAACCTGTTTTAATTGGATCTGCTTTGAACAAGGGCTTGGAACAGAAACCTGCAGAGGTCCCTTCCCACCTGTGTGCTTCTATGTTCTAGAGATCATAAATACAATCAGACAAAATCAGCCAAAACTTTAACAGTAGAAAAATAATTTAAATAGAGATCACTTGACATTTTGGTGGAACAGAATGTGACTAAATACACTATAAAGACTTCTGCAGCATTAAAGCATGCACAACTTCAATGTTGCACCTATTTTCTCTTTGACCAGCAGGGAAAAAGGACAAATCTGAATGGAGAATAAATCTGAGAATGTGACTGCACTGTGCAATAGTAGTATACTAATTATTGCTAAATTACAAAAGTGTTGTAACAGCAATGCGTGACACCCATATTCATAATAAATTAATTCACTAAAATTAAAGTTGTTAGCATAAGTGGTGAAGAAAGTGACAATTATTATTCAATTAATGTACAGTTCCAATTTTCTGTTCCATTTGAATTTCCATGCAACACAAAGCACATCCTGAATTTTATGCATGGCTGTATTTTGGCAGGACAAAGAATATTTTTCCACAGGACATTTTCCTTAGTTAACTTCTGTTTCATAGGAACCACATACAAAAAGGGATTACTGTGATCTCTCAAGACAAGCAATTCCCAATGCATACTAACAAATTGGAAATGGGGCTACTAGAATTATCTTTTATGGGTTGTTCATTTTTATAATTTGCAAGCTATGTCATGTGCACTAGGTACAAAATGTTAGATCAAGGAATGCACCACAAAGATCATGGCTACAGATAGATGGCTCATGACTCCCAAAAGGACTAAAATTTTCTAATCCAGGCTTTTCAAGACTCTCATAAAACAATGAAATTAATAATTTAATTTAAATAATTTAGTTGCTTAAATATATTAAAATAACTTTCACTATATTTGATTTATTGAATAGAGTACTTTGCATCCCTTAACATAATAATGTGACCTGGATGATAAAGGTGCTTTAGACTGAAGGATATGAAGCCACTGCTGATTCATAGCCTTTTTTAAAGTCACCTCAGGTATATATCATGCAAAGAGAAAACAACTTTTAACTGAAATTTCATAACACAGGCCACTTTTAGGGATTTATAAAAGAAGGTCTATTCAAACCATTGGAATCGACACTTAAGTAAGATTTATGTAACCTGAAAGGCACTTTATTTAAATTAAGATGGAACAACAAGCTCCTCTTTATTCCTGCCCAGTGCCTGCAGACTGGGAGACAAATTACTCTTTAGAATATGCCACATGTTCACTTTGCAAGTCCTTGCAAAGTTTCATTTTCCTCATTCTCCTGAACAGGCATCCTGGCACTGAGAAAGGACCAACTTAAGATGTAATGCTTCCCAGAAGTCTTTTACAGCACATTCTCAGGGAGAAGAACCTGGTATCGACAGCAATACCCTGTTGCCTCAGTGACAAGGAAGCAAGAAGTACTCTTGGAGAACCCTAATCCTCTCCTACATGAAAGAAGAACAGTGTTTACATATAAGCTACACATCCACTGGAAACACAGCAAAACTTAATTTAAATTAAAGACAATTCTTTCAATTACTTCAGTGGGCTTTATGTCAACATCACACTGCTCAACACACAAAATTACCATCTTTTCAAATATAGAACCTTGTACTAAAGTATGAAAAGCACCATAATAACATTATTGCCATTCACGGTCATAAGAGTTTAAAATCCATTTCAACTGCTACTGAAAAATGGTGATGCAGAGTTGGTATATAATGAGCATTCAGATCATATAGTACCTCTGAACTAGCTGAATAGAATTTAACTAATCTGTGACAGAAAATCTCTTCACTGTCTGATACAAATCCTTCTACTCGCTGCAGAAAAAAGCTCATTTTAAATTAATTCCAGCACTGATATTTCATCAAGTTCATTATTAACAATGTCCAGGAGGTCTATTACAGTATTATTACGGTAATCTACTGCATTTCATCTCAAAGCAGCAGTAGAGATTTAGGAAGGGGGAAAAAAAGAATTTGTACTAAAATTAGACGTCTCTCCTTAGTAGTAAAATGCCTCTTTAACTCTGAAGTTGAAGAAGGGTCTGGTTCATCAACTGGTAGTGCAGGAGCTCCTTACAGATGACCAGCCCCCTCTACCTTCCAAAAATGTGTTTATTGTAATAAAAACATTTCAGAAGCAAATGTTATCTATGACAAACTTCTGAAACCGTAGGTAAAAAGCCTCAAAAGAGCTATATTAATTCTATAATATTATCAATGTAAAATATTTCAGAAAAGTAATTTGATCACTTTTAAATATGACTCCTGTTTGAGCTCTAAATTTGCCTGACATACACACATGCTTAGACTATGTCCCTACTTTAATAAAACTATACCTGAAAATGTCCTTGAGCACTGGAATTCAGTCAGTGCTAAAGCACTTCTGAAATGTTGTGAGGCAACCCAGCTATGACTCTTCCAAATGATTCCCTGGAATGGTTTGGTTGTCAGCACAGGCAGGTGGGATAGGACTGCTCCATTCTGGAAGATGTCAGTGGTGTAGATGTGCACTACAGAACCATCTCATGCAGATGACACCTCAAATCTCTGAGCACGGTTATGGAGCCACAAAGCTCTAAGCTTGAGATGTGAAACCCAAGCAGACACCTAGGCAAGAGAAGCGCCAGCCTGTTTCGAAGAAAGGTCTAAGATGAACTGTGGAAGCTGTGGCAAATCACAGCTGAGAAAAAGCTGATCTTAATTTTCTCACAGGTATTACAGACTTAACTTCCGGGTTAATAAGTGGTTCTCATATTCTGTTTGATGAAGATCAGTCAAAGCCTGACAGCACATTTGAAACTCTGTCTTATAGACCAATGTCATAAGGAAACAGTAATTCAAGTTGCTCACGTGGTATCAACTTAAAGCCTTTGGAATACTTACTAATCAGCTGCATGTTATATCTAAGGGGACCACAAATGACAAAAGGGAAAAGCAATCTTAGTGTCAGGAAAAATTACTGCCAGCACAAGGTGTGAAAATCACAGAAAATTTGTAACAAATTTGTAAATACTAAATAGGGTGAAAAGCTGTGCAATTTGAGATGGTACTTTTAGACTGCTGGCTTGTTTCCTTTATATTTGGACATACCCAGTGAACACCATGAATGCATTTCCTCATTTCTAAAGACTACAAAAAACAGAAGCTACAGTATCCACATTTAGCAAAATAGTAGTGCCATTAAGAGTTCTATTTCAAAAGCAATCTTTAGTGAAATGGAGGTGTAGTATTAAAATAATCTATAATTGACCTTTAGCATTTTAATAGCCTCCCTAAATCCAACAGAACTGCATGCTAACTGAGGAAGAGACACCATTGTGCAGCTCCTTTCAAAGCTTCTTTCCCTTAAGAAGGCAGAACAAAAACAACTTCATTATTCCAAACCATCTTTAAAGTTTTCTTACTGAGGAAAAAAAAATATATATTAAAAAGAAAAAGAAAAAAAAAAGAAAAAAGACCCAAAGATTTACAACTCGAGCTAGTTTGAGTTATTCTTCCCTTCTTACTGATCCTCAAATCAATGATTTGAAGAGCTTATGATAATTGGAACTTACTTACACAAAGATCCCCAGGTTATATGGAGTTTAAGCTTAGTTTTCATCAGCAGTACTCAAGACATTGCTATAGCAGCATTAGCCTAGCCTAATACAATTGGTCCCACAGAGTCTGTGCTTCTTGATACCAGCTTAACCGAAAAGAACCCACATAACACTGCGGGCATCAGGAAGGCTCTGCTAGCAGAGCAGAAGACCCCAGCCTCCATGGGAAGAGCTGAACATACCTTCTTTCTTCCCTGAGGGCTTATCTTCTAAAGCATGGTTTTAGAAAAAGCCTTAAATCACTTATTTTCAGTGTTTCAGTGTGCAACTTTATGTGTACATACTCATATACAAGTACACCATGTGTATACACAGACATGTACTTTTACATATGTGTAGTTATAAAATTTCTACACTCACTCCTATATAAGCACATATACACTTGATCTTCATAAGTATTTCAGAAAAAAAAAAAACCCTCTTATTTGTCCATAACTTGGCCCACCAGGAAACACATGTCCTTCTGCACTAGAAAAATGTCATTCAGGTTATTTCCTGAAATCCTTTTTCATACAAATCTAGACAGTCTTCAATCCACACTTTTCCCATCCAGAATTTTCTTTTTTCTTACCAACAGCAAATAGATGAAAGGGATCCTCTTTTAGAAAAATCACTAATTACTATTTTGAGAAAGGTCCCTCAGTGGTACCATGTAAGAAACATAAGAGCAATTACTTCTGATTTTTAAAGAAAAATCTGCCTATTTCAAACACTTCCAGAATTCAGTTCAAAGCACTCTGTGGCTCTCTTACAATGATGTATGTTACAGTCAAGCCCTACAGTCATCCCAGACTGAGTCTTAATCTCCAAGTAATCTCTTACTAATCCCATTTAGCAAGAGACATGGTCTATCCCAAACACCTTACAACTGAAATATATGGACACATTTTGGAAAAATGAAAAGCCTTTCCCCATATTTAGCAGGACTGAGGCACTGACATTTAAAAGCCTATTCCTAAATATTCCAAAGGGTATATCAAATAATGTACTGCTAGGTGCCTAAATATTCACCAGATCTGTTCAATGAGGATAAAAGTTGCCAAACTCCTCAGTTCTGAAAATGCAGCCTTTGCAATACTGAGAAGTTAAAAAGGTAACCAGAACATAAGCAGTTGGCTAATTACCCATATTCTTTGGCATCATAATGTATATTTCTCTCTGCCTTACACGATTTGTCAACAGTACTTCTGTTCTAACAGAGAATGATTTAGAAGTTCTAAGGCTGACATCTTAGAATATTAAATTGCACCATGTCATAAGGTACATATTGTTTGACATTCTACAGCTTTTAGAACTATGTATCACTGGTACTCTGATGCTATGATTTTTTCAAGGTCAGCCTTTAGAAAAACAATGTTCAGTATCTGTCACTATCAAACTACGCACCCACACACAAATGTGCACACAAACTCTAACGGCTAGCGCTGCTGTAAGTTAAGAAACTGTCAGCCTTTTCCATTATAACCCGTTTTCTTTCAAAGGTTTCTATCAAAGCCATAAAGATTTCCTTTGGGCTAGAACCTGGTGATCTTGAAATATGGAATCAATATATATATAAAAAAAAAAAGCCCTCCATTCTCAGCTGCTGGAAGAGCACAGCTGAAGGCATGTCAAACTTTAATTTCCTGTCTCTATATTCTACATGAGCCGAGAGCTCAAGCACACAAAAACACACCACTTCAGGTTTCAGTCCTTTTCTTCCTCCTGGAATCTATTAGGAAAATTTAAATGTGATACAAACAAGATAATGTAACACCATACAGGAATCGGATAACATACAAAAAAGCAGCTACTTGAATAAGCCCCACCAGTCTTCTAATTTCAAGTACTCTTAGTACAGTAGGAAATAAAGCATTACAGACAAAGCAGGAAAAGTAAATGAGCTGTCTGGGCACTGAGGGTTTGGTAGACAATTTGAGTCTTTTTAACTGGTTTTGGGAAAAAAATATTAGTAGGGGATCATTCTTGAAACTGTTTTACAACTGGTATACGAAATATAAATTGCAGCTTAATTATGCACAAAAGCAACCAGTAACTCACATTACATCTCTGGTTCGGAAATAAACAAAAGAAGGCTTAGCTTTTATTTGGACAAAGAATGAATCTACCATTTATGACCAAAGTCACTGCAACTTTTGTAAACACTATGTACTTTGGACTGGACACTGCCTGAGCACAGACAAAAGCTATAAGTACTGTCTCCTCTCCAAATCCCACTCCATGGAGATGACCAACTCAGCTGACTCAGGACCAGAACAACAAAATTTGGGTCTAATCTAATAAAGAAGACAGGCATTCAAGCGTGCCCAGCAAACTTTATAGCTCTGGAGGAAAGGAGAAATATAAATTTGTTTTGCCACTGTCACCTTCTAGATCAAAACATTTCTCTTCACCTTTGCTCTCTGCTCTCAATGCTTGCGTCTTGCTTTCAGAAATTGTGCAAACAGAACATAAACCCTTCAGGTTTTTACGAGGTTAAAACCATGTTAAAAAAAAAAAAAAAAGAAGATGGAAAATCATGATGGATATTGGATATGATGATTGCGTTCCAAGAAGCACAAGAAGTGCTCTCCTTTCATTCAGCTACCAAACTAGTTTCCCTTACTTAAAAACAAATTGTCAAATACATTCTACTAAAGGTCAGCACTTTTTTGCTACCAAGGCTTTCCAAAATTCTGTTTAAACTATGTATATTTCAAATGGGGAAAAAAAAAAACAACCCAAAAAAACCCAGAAAGTGTTTTCTGTGCCCGGTAAGAACTTACAGAAGTGTTAGTATAGGAAAGATAGCAGAGTTTGCAATAAATATTTGCTTAATAACTGCAAGAATTCACAGACATGAGTTAGGTAAGATCAATTTCCAAGATCAGAAAATTAAGTAGAAAAATAATTTTCTTTATAAAGGAGACTAACCACTCTGAGTCCTGCCTGACTTATTTTTTAAATTTTTGGGAAGCACCTAACCACATTACTACTACATAAACCAAAACGTTACCTTTTGATGAAGCTATTAAGCATTAAGAACACTTTCGTGAAGCAAGCAGGCAATTCATTACACTTTGTGTTGGCTGAGAGGTTCACTGCAGATAAATAACAGTCAGTTCTAAAGGTTTAATTTTACAAAATACACAAAGTGGAATATCTTTAGCAGTCTGCTTGCTTTCCTTGCATCCCAACCTACCCTACCTTTATCCTGGCCAAGCGATTCAGGGAAACCTTCCTGGATTGGGTCCAATTACAGAAATGTCTTGGCTTCTGACCATGGCAGGGCTTGAAAACAGATACATACACCTCATGTATCACCCTATAGGTTATAATACTACAGTCACACATATTCCTTCACTAGCAAAAATGCACATGCTTGCAGGATTAGATGGCAGTTGAATGCCAGGGATTAGAAGAAACAGGACTAAAATATCAGCAAAGCTGAGCAGTTAAGAGTTAAGGGATGCCTGTACAATAATTATGTATTTAAAACTCTGTGGAATTCAGAAAATTCCTACTAGTAATCCTAAAATTTATTATTAGCTCTGTAAATTTTCACACAATTAAATATGCAATCAGTAACATAACATAATCACCAAAATAATCAGTAATTACAAACAGAACTTTCTAAATGAAGATAACATTCAATACTCTATAACGGAATCAACATGAAAGTGTATGATTAAACAAATGTATCCCTTCTCATTGCCCTCTAACAGTTTAAGAATAATGACTAGGAAAGACTTGTGTTTAAATTCAGAGGATACCTTCCATCTACTTTATGTAGGGAATTTGATTAATATCTCAGGAAGAAAGTGCAACTTTAAAACCCATCCTATTTCATTATCACATAAAATAGTTGGAACCTAATGTTATTGTTAAAACACCTTTTATGTTAAATTCTCTTTTATGACCAAAAAATGAAAGCATGTAATGGATTCAGGGACATAATTTATAAAGAAATCCAGAATATGCATGCTACTATATATCCATTCCTAAAAGACAGCAGTACACTAGAGGGTTTTTTTTAAATGCTTAAATTTGAGTCTTCTTAAGGTTTTTAAAAAACATTATGGAATTAATCTTTTGCAAAAACTTCCAACTCCACTTACAAACATAGGAACAACCACTGTGACTTCAAAAGCCTGCTTTAAAGAAAAGTAACAAAACAATATAAGAAATGTAGCATCAATGCTAATTAAATACACTAGTTATTTACTGAAGTTTGCTGATAAACAGCTTCATGCTGTTCCTGGCACAGCAGCTGCAAATAGTGTGTGCTCTTGCTAGCTGAGTAGTGGATGTGCATACATATATTTGTTTCATATTATCACGGAGACTCACAGAATATCTTGTGTTGGAAGGGACCCATGAGCATAGAATAGAAAAGATCATAGAAAAGACCATAGAATAGTTAGGGTTGGAAAGGACCTTAAGATCTTCTAGTTCCAACCCTCCTGTCATGGGCAGGGACACTTCACACTAAACTGTGTTACCCAAGGCTCTGTCCAACCTGGCCTTGAACACTGCCAGGGACGGAGCATTCACAGCTTCCTTGGGCAACCCATTCCAGTGCCTCACCACCCTCACAGTAAAGAACTTCCTCCTTATATC